>APFE030204143.1:77892-90815 GCA_000404065.3 Pinus taeda
GTTAAACCATAATTTAATAATTATTTCAAATTCATATTTTCATTAATTCTCACAAAGTGATTAATAAATCATTTTATTTTTTAATTACTTCAACCACTTTCTAAATAAAGATATTTTACCATTTTGCATATCTTTTTCGTCTGAAAAATATAATAAAGTATTCACAATGGCTAGATTTTCATTTGGTCAATAATATTTTACTATTTTCTAATTCCAAATTTGGCTCAATACTTTGTTATAAATAGTGGGCTTTCTATTCATTCTTCACCATGACCCATTTTGATCGTCAGCATTATCATCTCATAGTGTTTGAGCTCCCACTTGAGGTCAAACAATTTTTTTGGTTTTTTATACCCATTGCAAATTGAGAGAGAGAAGCATGTTGTTGAAGCACAAGGACAAGAAACTGACCCATCCCACAAAGGGGGAACTATAGAACCACGTTGTAAGTTCTCCTCACTAGGTGTATTCATTAATAAAATTATATTTCATTCATGTTCTCCATTGGGTAGTTACAATTTAATTTCTTCTTGTTATATGTTTCTATTTGCATGATCTATTTTGTTGCATGGTTTTCTCTCATGTTTTATTGCAGATTTGAAGCATGAAAGAAACCATACTTTGTTGTTAGGGTTATAAGTCACCTATAACTTAAGTAAGGGATTTTAGTACACTTCTCCCAAAATTTTACACTAAAAAATGGTGACTCCGCTTGGGATAGTAATTAAAAACCTTGGTGATTGTTGTGTCATTTTTTAGTGTTTTTTTCTAGAATCTTTATTGCTCTAAATTTGTATTTTTAGATCTCTTATATTTTTTGGAAATTTTCGGTTTTTGTTGGGGTTTTGCATCTTTTTGCAAGTCATAGATTCTAGCTAAGTAGGAGATGACACAATATGGAGCAGACCTATCGAGCATAAGAAGTGGGAATAGAGCACAATTTTTGGCACTATTTCTATGCTTGATGCACTTTTCTGCCCAAATAGAGCACAATTTTTGGCACTGTTTCTATGCTTGATGCACTTTTCTGCCCAAAATCTACATTGAGCACACTTTTCAGGTCAGTTTCTGCACTCTGCAACTTTTCAAAAAAAATTCCAGATTTTCCATATTTTGTCGAGACTATTGTGTATATGCTAAGAATGGTTTTTTTTCTTTCATGATTAATGTCTAGGTTTGGATCCACTTAGTAGTTTCTCATTAAGGAAGGATAAATACCCATAGGGTTTAGAGCACACCTACATCATTTAAGAAGAGACTAGCTGAGTTGAGGATTCTAGTGTAAGAGGAGTTGAAGAAAAATCTTCCAACCAACCCGTGAAAATAAAATTCCCTTTCATGCTATGTAAGGGTGACCACCTTTTTCGAAGTTTTCATGGTATTCCCAAGGTATTAGAAGTGTGTTATACAAGTTCACATCGACCTTTGTCATCAACCTCTAGTGATCATGCTTGTGATTAACCTTCAACTAGTAACAGTAAAGGTCATGGAAAAAAGGGAAAATTCAAATTTCCCTGTAACTTGTGTGAAGGTAATCATCCCATTCACCTTTTTCCTCTTATGGATGAAGTTTCCAAAGAGTTAGAAAAACTTATAGCTTCTCAACCTCATCTTCCAGCTAGGTATTGAAAGCTTTCCGCAAATCCTTCACTAGTTGATCCAGTGATTGATCAAAATTCATCTTTAGTCAACCCCACTCTCTCTGAAAGTGAGTCTCGTGTGTCCATTCTTGACTAACCATTGGTTGAGAAACCAGTAGAATTGACTCCACCTTCAGTTAATCGTACCTTTTTGGTAGAGAGTGAACCTCATACTCGTTAGGTTCTTCTGGTTTCTTTAGCTTCGAATGAACTGGAGGTAAATCCTCCTGTTCTTGAGGTGCATAAGAGTAGTTCTCATGTTCCCATTTTCCTATAACACCCCCTCTGAGTAGTTTGGTCACTTATTTTGATTGGAGTCAACTGGCAGGATATCATCTTCCATCTTATGTGCCTTTCTAGATCACTGTACAGGCCTACCATATGGCCCTACCTAGAATAGTCATACACGAGGGTGCATCTTTTAGAATTCTATCCTCAATCGCTTGGGATGCTTTAGGTTCTCCTCATATAGTCCCCTTCATCCACAATATGTTACCTTTTATGAGAGGAACCAGTCCACTATTAGGGATCCTTCCTAAGTTACCTATTACTTTGGGAGAAAAGACTATCTATATAGATATGATGGTTCTCCAAGTCCCTTTATATTTTAATCCACTCCTTATCCATGAATATGTTTATGTCATGGGAGATCTTGTTTCTTCCCTCTTTCGAGTGATGTGTATCTCGCATGAAGGAAACATTTTTATCATTGATCATCTTACATTCATTAGTCCTGAATCAACTCCCACTCAACCATAATACCTAAATGGTTCTCATATGCAAGAAATATCACCCTTGCCATAGGTTAATTACGTCGCCACCTGTTCCATGCCCTCATTTATTGAAAGATCTCGTAGGTGACGTAGTACACCATGTACTTGGGGGCACTGGTGCTCGATTTTTCATTTGGATCCCTGGACATGTATCCCTTCTAGAGTGTTGTTCTCCTATCTGATGAGAATCTCTTGGAATCCATGACCTCTTTTGGGTTGTGATAAATGGTCGGGAGTAGAGTTCCTTGTCTTGTGTCTAGCTCATTAAAAAATGAAACAAGGACCATGAGGATAGTTATTTTACTATGTCAACCTTGTTAAAAAATGACACAGGTCCCATGGAGCAGAGTTCCTTGTCTTGTGTCAAGCTCGTTAAAAAATGAAATAAGGAACATGATGATAGTTATTTTACTATGTCAACCTCATTAAAAAATGAAATATGTTCCCCCGAGGATATCTCTTTTATTTGTGTCAAGCTTGTTAAAAATGACATAAGGTGTCATGAGCATGGTTCTTTTCCTATGTGAAGATCATTAAAAAATGAAACAAATCCCCTTCAAATTTGAGTCTTTGATTATATCTCATAAAATCCCAGTTGAGTCTTTCACTTGATCTCATAAGTGAACCTTCATTCCATCCACCTGTTAGTAACCCGTAGTCTACTCAGGTGAATCAAATGACGCTTGGGGGGCATGTACCTCGAATTGAGTCATTATGCTAGGGGCATGCAAACTTATCTCAAGCATATTTTATCTTTGTTTAAAGCTTGTGTAAAAATGAAACCAAACCCAAGCGTAGTTTGTTTCCATTTCAAGCTTGTGTAAAAATGAAACCAAATCTAAGCATAGTTTGTTTCACTGTTTCAAGCTTGCGAAAAATGAAACCATCCTCAAGTATACCCAAGCATAGTTTCCCATGTCTCAAGCTTGTGTAAAAATGAAACCATTCCCACTTTACATATGGTGATTGTTGTTTTATTCAGCTAAGTTTTGTCAAATGATCCTTGGTTCTTTCAATCCATCGTCACCATCTCTTTTGCTGATCATATGCTTTCACTTGGTGGTTTTACATGTGGCTGAGGAACAACTGCGGTGAGTGGTCTTATTAGCCAACCTCTTGACCATTATATGTTTTGAGTAGTTCCATCATTACTGGAACCAATTGTTATCCTTTTATACCACTTGTTCCTCCAGGTGAAGTCCCCTTTCAACTCTTTTCTGAGTCTTGAAACATGAAAATATTGCAGAATACTTTTCTTTTAGAACTCGTTAAATTAAATGAATTGACATCATCTCAGTATAGGTTTATCCCTTTTTCTAGTTGAGGTTGACTATTTACGAAAAAAGGCATACATTGGTTGACATGATCAAGAGGTTCTCTCGAATATTGTTTTCTACCTTTTCGAGTTCAAGGGAAAAATTACGAAAAGGGATATGATGGAGTTTTATTTGTTTGTATCTTTTTAAAACTCTTTAAATATGAAAGATTTACCAATTTATTCTTCCATTAGACTTGTTAAAAATTTTACGACAAAAGACTCGTCACCATGATGAGATTTATTTTCTCCTTCCTAGCACTTGTAAAACTTACTGGGATGGATTCATTTGAAGAATGAACTTATATGAAAAGCGTACGCTATTCCCTTAAAGATTTTGATTAAAAATAATTGGTGTACTCACTAGAAATAGTGGGGAAAAGTGAAAGTGAAACATCCTTTGTATAGGCAGCATGTCGCTCTTGAACATGATACTCTTCTACTTCTCGTGTCAGGTTTAGGATATCCTCATCCATTGACTTTTCCTCCTGCGTTTGGGTGATCCATTTCTCCTGTTATCTAACTATTCCACTTTTTCATCATGACCCTTAGTCCTATGTTGACTCAAATGTTGCCCCACTCTAGAGTCGTGTCGCTGATGTTCAAAAGAAGTCCTATCTACAGTTTATTACCTATACATTGTCTGAACCTTTTCTACAGTCTTGGATCCTATTCATTTCATTCCAATTTATTCCTCATTTCATGTTGATGATGGGGGAATCATCATAGCCCTCCTTCGATGAGTCACTTCCTATCGACTTCAGCTCATTACCGAGGAAGATGACTTAGAGACTCGCTTTCAGTACCTTAGAGCTTGCATGCCTTAATGGAAATTTCTTCACATTTGAAGATAGGTTTCTTCATTGGCCTTCGATTAGATGATTCCCTGAGTGTTCAAATTCAGCTTATTTTTCACATTCACGGATTGTACTATTGTACCTTAAGAACCAGTTTCATTACTGGTGGTTTCTCTCATGCATGTTAATGGTCCACATCATTGGTAGGTAATTAGGTGGTGTTTTAGCATGTTCGACTTCACATTCATTTGCATGTTAGAATTCGTAGTTTGATTGGGTTGGGATGGAGGGGAAGACCGTAAGTCTTGTTTGATATGATTCAAGCTGTATGGAGTTATATATTATTCATGATTGTACACATGTTTCTACTATATGGATCGCTATGACCATACCATGGGACTTTACATTTATGATGATCCTTCTATATTGGATGGCTATGTACATACCTTGGATCTTAGATTTGCTGATGATCCTTTTCATTTGGATAGTTGCGCCCATACTATGGATCATTTTTACATAGTCCTTATTATCTGGATGGTTGCGTCCATACCGTGGATTCATGTTTTGATATCAAATATGTATATGTATGTGCGTCCTTGATTTGCATGTCTCTTGATAGTGTGTGTTCTCGTCCTTGAAAAATATCGTAAATCATCTCAGCCATCACTCCCTGTTCTACGTTCATGCTTTTGGGGGCATTTGTTACACAGTGTTTTGTCACACCTCCTGCACTTCCCCGGGACATACCCCGAAGTTCCTGAAACATGACCATCATGTAGTGTATTCATTCAAATATGTAGCTTAGATCCTCCCTAAAAGAGTGATTGGAAAATGCCTTGATCTTCCCTTCAAGAAAATGGCTCTAAAACCCTAATTTTAGGATCATCGCTTCCCTGATACTAAAAATCGCGATGGTTTCTAGTTGCACTATACTAGCCCCGTGATGCCATCACACTTTTTTCTTGGATACTAGTGATGATCCCTAAAAGGCAATTTTCCCAAAGTGGACAACAAGCTTCATGATTTAGAGGCTTCTAGAACAATGAGCTGGAGGTTGTTCAGCATGGATGAGGTCAAGTTCTCTCAACTTGGCCTTTTGGTCTTATCCCTATGAGCTACCTCCTTGAGATGAGGGCCTTTTCCTATCTTTGGAGAGATCCTAACTCCCTTTCCTTGTCTATATATTCATCCTCTCCCATTCCTAAATGGTTGGTCTTTGGTGATTCACACCCTTATGCTGAGATTGTGCCTACATGCTACTCCTTTGGCTTGGAGAGCTTGAGCTTGGACTTGGAAATTCATTCAAGGAGAGCTTATTGACATAAATGTTTGGTTGTATGATTCCTCCTTTATTCTATTAATATATACAAATGCTTGTTCGTTTTCCATAAATGTGTATGTTAATGCATCATTTATCATAATTATCCTTGATCTGTTAAGTAAGTTATTTTCGATTATGTTATTTTACTTGCGTGCTTTGTTGTGACTTGATCCCTTATGCAGGCATTAAAGCATTGTGAGGAGTAGGACCGAGCTCGTGGCACAAGCGTTTATAGGTCTTTAACAAAAGAGGATATTATAACATTAGAACAAGGTAACCCATCTTCCTCTTCTTCTATTTCGATTGTAACTTAGGAAAGTGTCTAGTAGATTGTCACATAGGTTGCTAGTCCCACTCATTGGGTTAGAGGGATTGTCTCTGTCTGCAGAGAGGATTTCCTAGACAACATGAGGCTCTTATCCTTGTTATTCTCGCACTTCTTCTTGCTTCATATGCTTGACCAAATTCTCCTTCAAGTGAAGCCGAGTGCTCCTATATATAGTGGATTATCCATGTGATATAGGTCAAATTTACCTTGTGCCTAGGTTGAGACCTTTCTAGAAACATATTTTTTTCCTTTAGTAGGCCGACTTCAAGGAGTGCATGTGACAAGGTCTTAGAGGGTTATGACTCAAGCAAATTCGTCATTTACAATGTGTAACATGTTCAAATGGGTCTTCAATATTTGACATTGACTGAATAGACTTTATGACTTGATAACCAAATGTAATATCTCACAATGGGAACTTTAACTACAAAATAAAATTCCTTGAGCATGAAACCCATGACTCAATCATTACAATTTTTTTTTCTTTACATCAATGACATAAAATCATGATCACACATGTCATTATGAAGACCGAACCTAGTTACACTTTTCAACAACTTTGACACTATGTGTCCCAATACTTTTCCTTCTTGGAGGGAAAATAATGATTCCTTGGGATTTAGAGACAATCCATATTTTATAAATTTTAGACTTACCTTCTTGAGATGCTCCAATTGCTCATCATTATTTTTTGAGAAAACAATTATGCCATCTAAGTAAATGATGATGAATTTTTCCCTTTTAGAAAGAAATGCAATTTCCATTTCTCCTTGGAAGGTTTCTCACCCATTCATCAATCCAAAAGAATTATGTTGTAGATGAATGTACCTCGTAGTGTTGTGAATGTTGTATTTTCTTTATCTACATAATGCATGGCTATTTTATTCTAGCCTAACAAACCATCCTTTATCGATATTATCGAGGCTCGTATCACCTTCTATAATAAATGATCCATCTTGGACAATGGATATTTGTCCTTCAGTGAGCATATGTTCATATTTTTAAAATCCATGTATTGCATTATGTTCCTGTTCTTCTTCCTAACAAGCACCAACTTGGATACCTACTCAAAGTATATTAGTGGCATTATGATTTTCCCATTGAATAGTTTATTGATTTCCTTGTTAGTAGAAGAATAGGATTGATCCTCCTTAGTTTATGAACAAATAGTATAGTTTCCTCCTTCAAGAGAATTATATGTTATATGATAAAATCATCATTGCTCTCATATCTCATAAATCCATGTGAAAAATATCTAAATTGCTTAACTAATTCAACATACCTCTTCTTACATGTGGGCTCCAAATATTTGGAAGGATTTACCTTTTAAGGATTTTATTTAGTTCCTTAGTTGTTTTCTACCCCATTATATGTCCCCGAATAAAAATAAAGTCTGCTAAACACATCATTGTGATCAAATCTTTGTTCCGATGGAACAAGTCATTTTGGTATGAAATATTTCTTAAATTGGATCAATTTGTGGCCCCCGATTTGGTTTAGGAAGCTTGTTACTTCTACATGTATTTTTGTCTCTTGTCCTTCTTCCTCTTCTTCTAGCTCTTGGATTTTCTAATCCATGTTGATGTTTACAAATTCCTCTACAAGCCCCAAGAATCTGCACAACTACTCATCATCCTCGAATACTTGCCATTTTTTCATATTGTCCAACAATGATGGCCTATATCACATCTCTAACTCATGTTTCAATTTTAATTCTTCAGTTGGATTGAAATAACTAGTAGTTGTAGGTAGTGCGTCAGGCCATCGATTATTTTCTTTGTTGGAAACTATGATATTGAATGCTTAGAAGAAATTATTGAATATTTTCTATACATCATTTTGATAGGACCGCATCCTAGGGTGCTTGGTAATGTATACACTCCTTACCTACAATACCATTGATTTCTAATCTTTGAACACTTTATGTTTTAGCTCCCATTTTCCTTGTTGCTTCCAATCATAAAATCAATGCCTCATATTTTGCAACATTTTTTGCACCATAAAATTGTACTTTGAAATACTTTGAAAGATAGCGTTATACGTTTTACATGTGGAGGAGTAATAACTTCCATACCCTTCTTCCTTCCTTAGAGTATGAGCCATTAAGGAATAAATTCCAAACTTCATGTGGGTCTTGTACTGGCTATGTTTGAACTAGAAGTTCACTTACTTTTGATATCATTTTTTTGTCCATAAATAGGTTGTAAAATCTGATGGACTCGTCCATTGCATAAACATGTTGATTGTTTTACTTCTTGGCATTGTTGACCTCATATTGGAATTTTGAATCTATATAATCTCCTCCCTTGTCCCACAAAGGCTAGAATGATGGCATAAGATAAGTCCATTTGCAAGGTGCCTCCTATTTTTCCCACCCAAGATATAGATAATATCATATTGTAACTGGCTGAGATATCAATGACCACAATGTCCATAACAATACTCTTTGTGGGGATTTGAATCAAGGATATGACGAGGTCTTTGATCAGGGCTAGACACGTGACTCTATGGGAATTGTAATAATAAAGGGCATGCTATCATTTAGTAAATTCAGAATGAAATTCTAACGTGACTAATTTTGGCATAAGGTTATGAGATGCATGTGAGTTAAGCATACATTTGTGCAATAGTTTATTATGTATGTTTAATATGATGTAGAAAGGAGGAATAATGTTTTCTTAATCTTTGACATGTAAACCATAGATCATATTTGGGTGGCCTTATTATATATTGAGGGTGTCATTTTGTGATGGTGGCTCAGTGGAGTCGATGAATTTTTTTCAATTCTTGTTCAAGGTTGAACATTGGAGTGAAAGTTTTTTAGTTTTCTTTAAAAAATTATGCTTGTGAACTTTGTAGTATGGGTTCTTGTGAATTCTAAACTACATTGTTCTGGCTAGTTGGTTTCTCCTGGTATGAGGGTTCTTGTGGATTCCTCATTTCATTGTAAGGTTGAGGATTGGAATAGTGGGAGAGCTCAAGATCTACCGAGGATGATGATGCTTTTTCCTGAAGCCCTCCTCTTGTTGACTTTCATGGTCCCATATGCAAGTCATATTTCCTTTGAAACTCTTCCTCTATAACTTCTGTGATCTCTTGATATTGTTAAACTGGTACTCCCTACTCATGTTTCATATAATAAGCCTCTATTAGTGCTAAACAATTTGTGTAATCAAGTTCTTTTAGATGAAAAGTGGGATTTTGGTCCTCAAGCTAGTTGACATCCTCTTCTTAATTAGGGTTATCATATGATCCATCTATTTGGACAATCAATTCCCTTCTTGCCAAGTATTGAATGGTTTTTCCTTCTATTCTCCTATCCCTATGCATTATTTGGGGGTTGAATTGATTATGTTCGTAGGTTGTTGAGTGTGGTTCCTACTTAGTCCTTCTGTGTCAAGGTAGGCTATCTTGTTTTCTAGATCCCTGATGATTCTTTTCATATATTCCATTTTTGGCTCAACACTATCTTTACTTGAATAATTTGGTTCATTCTTCACCTTCTTTCTTCCTTTATAATTCTCTTTCTCACCATCTCTCTCCTTCTCTATACATTGTTATTATTCTTCCTTCTCAGTCCTCTTAACATTCCTATATTCTACCAAATTTCCTTCAAACACAATAGCTTCATATTGCATGGAAACTAATGTGACTCATCTTCTCTCTCAATAACATAATCATCCTAAAAATTTGTTGCATTGTTCACCATGGTTACCATGGGAGGAGGCTTTATCTTGTTTGGGATCTTCTTATATACATTGTTGAATCTCTTGATAAATTCCTCCCCATTCTTAGATGACATTTTCTTTAATCCAGATAACTCCACAAGGTAATATTGAAAATCCTTCTTCTCACCCCATTAGGCACAAAATTCTCTCTCCAAATAATCCCAATAAGTAATAGAATGAGAGGAAAGAGTGAAAAATTGTTCACGTACTTCGCCTTCTAATGTATGCATAAATAGTCTCATGAAAACATCTTCTTCATCAACCATGAAATTGTCAGTGAAATGTTGAAACACACTTACATGTTCTTCTATTATCTTCTTCTTTTCACCACTAAACTTAGGCAACACTTTCATGTAATGTTCCAACATGTCATGTAACACATTCGGCAATGGAAATGGTGCATATCTTGCAACAAAGCATGCTAAGTACTGGTTGAGGGGATTTTGATTCACCACGTTCACATGTTGTAATATTGGATTCCTTGAAATTTGGGTGACTGGGGTCCTAACAATGTTTATTTTCCCAGGTGTAGATCCAAGTGTAGTGGATGGTGTAATCGATGGAGGGATTTATGGTTCTAGTACATGTTAAGGAAATGGTGGAGAAATATGTGGAGTTTCTAGTTGTCGAGAAGGAGGGGTGGTTGAGAGGATAATAGGTAGCAAATATGTTGATGTACTAGTACATGAGTACTTATTTCTTTGGTTATATCAATATACAAGTTGATAAGGACTTGGTATTGGAGGGAGTAAAACTGGGTCTGCATTATTTATCCTATTCCTTCTAGTGGAAGCTAGAATGTAAATCCAAATATTGTTAGGAATTATGTGTTGAATTGATAAAACAAGTTAGTGACAAGTATGTGCCAGTGGGCTAAATGAGTATGTTATGAATAATGGAATCGCCAGGTGGAATGCACAACCAAAAAAAATATATTTTTTCCACCTACAAAATATGATAAGCATGTCGTTTCACCTGGGGAATTGTTTCAAATTGTCCCTTGCAATGGCGCCACGAGATGTTGGTGACCTATATTCATAGCGTGTTATGCTACAATTCATATCCTAGGAACCTCTGAATCTAATTTGCAATTTTCTCTTTTAAGTGATTTTCCTTTTTCTGGGAAAGTATGTATGATATTACAACGAGTTTATAAAGAGATTTTTAGGTATGGTTTCCACATATTTTCATTTTTGAGCTTCCATACACTTTGGGTTTGACATAAGGTTTATGAGGGTTTTATGAGAGAAATTGAAAGCATCGAGAACATATATCAATAAACTAAGATGAACAATTAAGAATCCATTCCTAGAATACTAACATGAAAGAAACAATTGAGCAATTAAGAATTCAATTGTAGAATACAAGTAATTTGAATTTATTCCTTTTATCTTCAACACATGTAAGAATTTACTAAAGTAAACAAGGATACTCCATGTGACTTTCATAAAATTCAGAGAAATTAACGAAAACAATCTTACATATTTTGGGTTTCCTTCATTTCACACAATTATAATCATATTCCACAAAAGCATCAAGTGTACAAACATGATTTTCCATGAAAAAATTTCTAATTTTATTAATAACATGCGCAATTCAAATTACAAGAGGTTTTGCAGAATTACATTTTAACAAAGGATCACTCATAGCCGAAAACCTACTTCATAATTATCCCCTTAGACTCTAGCTTCAACATATCCCAACACATTCTGGAACACATTTTTGGCATAATTTTAGTAAGAAAATGTTTCTCGTAAAGTACATAAAATGAGGCCTATATAGGTTCTATATGCCTAGCACCTTGACCTAAAACCACTTGCATTATTCAATAACCACTATGAAATTTTACAAAACAAACAACAATTTCATAACTAACTTCTTCCAGAAGTTTCCAGCTGTAGGGTGCTATATGTTTCTCATTGTAGGGTGGGTCCCGCCTTGCCTTGACTATTGAAACATGGATGTAGTGGCCTTTCTCTCTTGTGTATATGTGTTGGCTACCATAAGTCTTCATTACTATGGGTGAAGTGTTGTTGTGGGCTACCTTGGCTAAGTTGGTTCTCATGGTTGCAATTGTGCTTGTTGTTGTTGGGGTGGTTTGGAGGTTGAGCCTACCTCCATTTAAGATGCCTCTGGTACTATCCCTCAAACTTGTGACTGTGTTGGTTTCCTTTGAATGGCCAATTTATAGAATCCCATCATTCCTTTCCATTCTTTTCCAAATGGGATGTCACACATTTGTGCATCCAGAATGGTGCCATCCATATTAATGACTGCATTATAATTCTCTTAGCCTTGTTCCTTGAAAATTCTTTTTAAAATGAACATAATTTCAAAATAAATTGAATAAACATTTACAATGTCTCTGCCCTGTAGAGAGAATTCTTATTCTCGAAAGACTTGATGATCATTATTGATTTCAAATACGCTCTTTATGAGAGAATCTTGGTGATATAAGTATCCACTTCCAATAAACAATGATGGGAATTTCCTTTTGTATAAAATCCTGCATTTTTCCTTGAAGCTCTATATCTCCTTTGAAATTTCCCCTGCCTTCTTATCTACCATTATCACCAAATTGTTTCTCCCTCTTCACTTGGTCTCTCTTACTATGTTATGCTCTTAACCTGCAAATGATACCCAAATACAGAATACGCGAAGAAAAGAGACCCATAATACAGAATATGCGAAGAAAAGATACCCAGAACACATAATAGCAATGAATTTATTATTCAGAGAGTAATGTTCACTTGCCTCTTTGAGGGGGCAACCTCCAACAGAGCAGAGCTCGATTACAAAATAAGACACGATGCCCCTCGCAGGGAGTTTCTATCCTTTATATATGACTCCTACGTGCAATACCACGGGCCAATACCATGTATTATTAATACCATCTATCTAATACTATGGCCATTTGCAACTAACTGTGGTTCCGTTATTAATTACGGATTAACCACTTACAATTATTAATATGGGCTTTATTGACTCTTAACTATGACGTGGTCCCATTACATAGATAAG
>APFE030204143.1:99494-149548 GCA_000404065.3 Pinus taeda
TGGGACGAATGACCCCTGCTTCCAAAAGTTCCTTGATGATTTTTCTATTTCGTTCTTTTGGGTGAACGGATATCTGTATGGGTGCACATTTGGGGGTTGGGCCCCTGGAACGAAGGTGATGCTATGATCATGTTCCCCTCGCAAGGGTGGAAGCCCATGAGGCTTGTCAAAGACCGGTAGATGGTTGTTTAAAATCTGTTGCATCTCAGGATGAAGTGGCGGCTTCTTGGTTTTGACTCCCTGGATGGCATTAAATTGAGCTACCACTCCATGATTGCCCTTTTTTAACAAATTTTCCATCCTATGCGAGCTTATGATAGAGGGGCTCCCGCCTGGAGTCCTCGGAGGGTATGTGTGTGGTCGTTCTGCTTAAAACTCATATACAACTCCTGGAAATCCATTGTGATTGGCCCAAGAGTGCGGAGCCAGTCAGCACCGAGGACAATGTCACAACCCCCCATGTTTATGGCAAACATGTGGGTTTTCAACTGATAATCCCCCATTTGAAGTTTGACATTTTCACAACGGCCTTCACATTTCATTGTGCCTCCATCTGCAATTTGAACTTGGAAGTTAGAAACTGCTCATACAAAGCAATGCACTGTTTCTACGACTTTTTGATGGATGAAATTATGTGTACTTCCACTATCAATCAAAACTACTACTGGGCGATGTTTAATAAACCCTATGATTTTGAGCGTTTGAGGGGAAGAAATCCCTGCCAAGGCATGTAACGAAATAACGGGTTCATCAGAGACATTGTCCTGTTGGTTGTCGTCCTTTAGCGGCTCATGTTCCTCAAGTGGAGGATCTTCCTCTGTTGAGTTGTAGTCAGTGGCATCTATTTGAAAGAATTTGGGCTCCTTACATTTATGACCTGGGGAGTATTTTTCATCACAGTAGTAACATAGTCCTTGCTTCCTTCTTTCGGCCATTTCCGCAGAGGACACCTTTTGGACCTTAAGTGTTTGAGTCGTATTCTGCGCCTGTGGGGGGCGACCTTTAGCGGGGAAATTTGGGCGACTGTATTGGGCTGCTAATGCACGTTCCACCTTACAAGCTACTTGGCAAGCCTCCGTCCACGTGGGAGGGTGGTGAAGTTGAACTTGAGCTTTGATGGCTTCTTTAAGACCGCTGATAAAACATTCAGTGTAGAACTCATTTGTGAGACCCTTAGTGCGGAAAGCTAAGCTTTCAAAAGCATTAATATATTCCTCCACTGTATCAGTCTGTCGGAGCTTAGTGAGACGTCCCAAATAAGAGTCTTCTTGTTCAAAGCGATCTCGAAGAGCTTTGGTAAATTGGGTCCAAGTCCTAAAATATCCATTGCAATGCTGATGCCATTCCCACCATTGCCACCGTTCATTGTCGAAGTACATGCTCCCCAACATAAGCTTAGTCGCATCATCTAGGATATGATTCAATTTGAAATACTGGTCCATTTGTGCTAGCCATGAGGACGCCTGAGAACCGTCAAATTTATGCATATCCAACTTAGGAGGTCGCTGACTGGGTGGTGGATGGGTGTGCTAGACGTGAGGAGAGTCGCTAGATTCACCGTAAATGCCTTCATGGCCATTATACCCCTCCTCGTGGGCTTGCTCCTTGCTGTTTGACATAAAATCCTCCTTGCCTTTTCCTTGCAATTTCTGTAGCTGGATACTTACTCCGCTAAGCTCTCTATTCATTCTATCCAGATCTAGTCTGCTAAGCTGAGTTTGGATTTCGTTCACAGTTTCTTCCAGTTTGTCCATCCTTTCATTGGCCATCGCTTGAGCTCTAGTTGCTACCATACACCGACCTGATGAAAAATTGGGACCACCAAAATTTTTTTCCCAATTAATTGAATGCTACCGCCATGCTCAGCTCGTCGTCCTGATTTTAATGGGCAATATCACCAATAAGCGTCCTGGAAGATCTCAGACTTTTTTTTTTTTTTTTTACTCCTAACGGAGTTTTACTCCTTGATCAATACTGCAATCGCCAATTCCTCAAAATGTCAATGCGGCCAAAAGTCCTGCGACAATTATACCCTGGTATAAGAACCCTTCACAACGCTTCTGGTCTGGTGGATCTGAGAGATGTGAATGGCGGATCGGATAGCGCTGGACGGCTGAAATGACTGCTTTGGCAGATCTGATGAATCTAATAGATCGGAACTGGCTGATTGGGACCGATGTCTACTGCTGCTGCACTCCTTTGCTCAAGCGGATTTGGAAGAGATGATGAGTAAAAAAGTAAACTAGGGTCTTGAGGAGTGTCAGGCGCTACAGATCGCAATATACATAAGGGTCTGGCAGTAGTACTCGGCCCAATGTTTCAGGGCTCTAACTAAGGAGGGTCGACCGTACCCTTAGCCGTACCACCCGACTACCTTATCGTACGGGCGAGTAATCTCTTTGAGTGCTATTCTCGATGTACTGTAGCCGCAAGACGGTCGCTGGTTTATCTATGGCGAGGTTTTCAGGGAGCCTATGGGGCTTCCGATATACCCAGAGGGTACGTGGAATCCAGTCCGTGCGCGGTTCTGTCTAATGCGCTACTACTCGAAGGGGTACCCACAGGGGTTACAAGGCAGTCCAACAGACGTGACCACCTCTTGTATTTCCTGCGTGCATGCCTCCCCAAATCCGCAGATTTATGCCCTCAACGACAGATCCCGTGGTTTAAAGACACCGGAACACGTCTCGAGCCAAAAAAAAAAAAATTGCTACTAAATGGAGATCCCACCGGCCCTGGAAAGTGCTCTGATACCACTTGTTATGCTCTTAACCTGAAAATGATACCCAAATACAGAATATGCGAAGAGAAGAGACCCAGAATACTAAATATGCGAAGAAAAGATACCCAGAACACAGAATAGCAATGAATTTATTATTCAGAGAGTAATGTTCACTTGCCTCTTCGAGGGGGAAACCTTCAACAGAGCAGAGCTCGATTACAAAATAAGACACGATGCTCCTCACAGGGAGTTTCTATCCTTTATATATGACTCCTACGTGCAATACCACGGGCCAATACTGTGTATTATTAATACCATCTATATAATACTACGACCCATTTACAACTAACTATGGTTCCGTTATTAATTGCGGATTAACCACTTACAATTATTAATATGGGCTTTATTGACTCTTGACTATGATGTGGTCCCATTACATAGATAAGGGGGTTAGGGTGGGACCCTAACATACTACTACCTTGGATCTAAGAATATGTGATTTTATGATATCTTCATTACACATGTCATTGAAGAAATCTATTATTATTTCAACTTTGGTGGGCACATCCCCAATTGTTTTATTTATTACATTCATCTGTCTATTAACCCTTTTGATGGTATATATATTATATTTAAGTAGGTCCATGTTTTCCCAGTGTTTTCCACCATCTTTATTATTCTATCCCATACTATTGCCTTTGTTTCTTTGAACAATAATTTACTTGGGTCTTTCCTCTTCAACACATCTAGATTTTCTTCGATCTACCAATAATCGTCTTGTTTTGGGTACAATTCTATTTTTTAGCTCTGAAATTATTCCTCCTTCTTATTTAATTACTTCTATTGATTAGAGGGTAGAATCTACAAGTTCTTGGCATCATTGGACAACACCATTTATTCAACTTGTCCTGTCAGAGTATCATCAGTTTGGTGGAAATAAGGTGTCTCACCTTACTTTTCTTTCATTCCATGAACTTATGCATCCAATAACACAATTTGGTCACTATATTATTTATTCCTTGTTCTCAAACCATAGATAATTTCTTTAAGCTCTTCATTCTCCCTTTTTCCCTATGTTAGCTCATCAGTTTGTATATGGTGTGCATTCAGGATATTTAATTGCTTCTTCAAGGAATCTATCTCCCTCTCCTTATCATCCAACATATTTATGTAATGTTTGAATTGACAAGGATGTGTAGTCAAATGAGTGATCCTATCCTCCAAGTCCTTTATCTTGGTATTTCTGGATCTACACACCGTTCACTCATACTTATGTTGACCACTTTCCTTATTGTACATATCTTGAAACTTTCTTGTTGTGGCGTTGGTCCTACACATTTTCATATGCATAATGTGTGTCACCTAGATATCCATATCCATGAGATATGTGGATGGAACATGGTATTCCAATAGGGACATTTTGTGGAGCTCATAATCCTCCATGGACCTCACTGTATCTACTTTAGACTGCAAAACTGCCAATTTGAAAATCCTTTTCTCATGATCCAAATCACTTTTAACTTGAATTCTAGGAAGTTTCTTATTATCAATTATTATTATAACCTTTTTTATTTCCTTGGTTGTCTACTTGGCCATTTCTTGATATTGTTCAATGATTGACATTTGTCTAGGCTTGGAGACCTCACCTAGCTTTGCTACCTCAAAAGCTGACATAGTGGAAGTCATGTGCTCAATAGTGAAAGCATATTATTTCCAGATTGAAATTTGGCTATTGTATAGCACCAAAGCTTGAAAGCTTGGGATTTTGTATCTTCATCATCTTCTTGATATTCATGTTCTCCCTCTAATTCTTCTCCTTTGACCCTCTTGGAGCTATGATACTCTCTTTGGTTTATATCAATATGCTCTAATGTGCTCCTTTTCTTTCTTGAGAGGCAATATGTGCTTGATTATATAGGATGTAGAATAGTCTTAACCTCCTCCCATGTGGATTTATTTGAACATTGTTGGGCTCATTATTATGTCCTTCTTCTTTGTGCTTTCTTCTTTCATATATGATATTGTAAGGGTCATATTTCCACACACCTACTTGAGGGAAATCAAAGCTTTTTTGGATATTGTTCATTATATTCAGGATGCTCCTTGTATTTACCACAAATGGCCCCACCTCATGAGGGAGGTTGAATGTCACAACTACTTTCCTATTAGTAAATGCAAGTTATCACTGTTAAATTTGTTCCTTATAAACTACAATGAGAAGATGCGCGGAATAAAATATGCTAGAAAATGATACGGTATTTACTCAAACCCATATATTCTTATTACTATGTACTCATAAAAAAGGTACCAGTCACCCACCATGGCACCGGGACTAAACTACAATACTTCCCTAAGGAACTTTAGGGTTCTAGGGAGGGGCTCACCATGTAACAAAGTGCACACAATACACATAAATGATGAAACATTTTTGAAAAACCCTATTTTTTGATGGTTTCATTACCATGGGAAACCACTTCAAGAAACGAAACATGGAATTTTGTTCGTTTACCATTTTGGGCTTCAAGTTCTCAAGGTAAGAATAGTTTTGGTGAATAAAATGATAGACTAGATATGTCTAATATCAAAAAGGCCTACCTTCCTCAAAATATATTAATTGGGCATGGATTTCATTAGATAATAACAGGGGAAAAATCATATTTTACGCAGGCCTTGGTGATTAAATGACATAAAGTAATTAGGAAACATAAGACTAACTCATTTACTTGGATATCAATGTTAAGACCAAGGAATTTAGCAATCATGGAAAAAAATACTTGGGGCATAGAGTTAGATACCATAATAGGATAGGGAGGAGGCCCAATATGGGTGAATACTCCCTTTTGGACATTTTTTTGGATCATCTATTTCTTGACCTATGGGGAGAGGCCCTTCCATTGATCTTCTTGTATTTCTTTGTCTAACTTATGCATGCTTGTCCTATGAGTGAACAATAGCATATTTGCAATAGCCTATGGTGTGATTTCAATGATTTCCTTATCTTCTTGAGTAGAAATGATGACTCTGTAATTAGGTATATCTCTATTGGAACACAATGTTACCATCTCCGAGAAATGGTGTACTTGTGGGACCACTACCAAGACCATTTTTTATTCATATACGTTTATTGTGATCCCCTATTGAATGTGAGGTACTGTGTACTAGTTGGATGGCCTTTCTCATGTTACAAATGGTTATGATAGGATCTCAAACATTGACATCAGGGTCATAGAAATTGTGATCCTTAGCCTTTTCTACCATGTGAACATCAAAGGAACTTGGTACTAGTGGTGTAGCCATTGATGACGAGGAATTTCGCTAGGGAGGTTTTATTTGACTCAGTGGAGTGAGGAAAGTGATAATATGCTAAGTTTATGAGTGGTACTAACTAGACAATATGCAGCCGCCACATGCCTCAATGGGATTGGATAATATTATGGAGGGAAATTTAATTCAAACTTGGCGAGTTGTTGCTTGCTTGCCGCATGTGAGTATTGAATTAATGAGTTTATTGGAATTTTATACTATAGTGGAAAATCATGTGGCTGCTTGGATGCATTCTAGTTGTTTATAATCTTAATGAGGTTTATTTCATGAAATAGGGAATTTATTCACCCAAAATCATTTTTTTTCATGTGGATGAGTGCTTTTCATGTAGGTGGGGTTAGGGTTTACTCTCAATATCTACTTTATTCAAAGTATAGCTTGCAAGAGGGTTTATCAGGTTAAATTTATGAGACTGAAGTGAATTTTCCATTTACGAGAGGAAATTGTACCTTGGATGGGTAGGAATTGAGATGGACACACTCAAGGGTGTGCCCAGGGTTTGAAGCAGAGACCACCTAGACAAAATAAAAAAAAATGAGAAGAATGGGTGCAACACCCTTTTTATCACTATTTTTTAATGACATTTGTTGGGTCATTACTAGGAAATTTTAGGGTTGATGTCATTCTCTCGACATGGTGACATAAGAATGATGAGGTTGACCCTACCAAGTGTCACTAGGGTGGCTCCATGTGGCAGAGGATGGTTGGGTGAGAGAGGTGACCTAGCTAGCTCATTTGTCGTAAAACATGATGTGTGGGGCTGAATGACTAATGTGGTGGATTGGCATGGCATGTGGAGGTCTAGCATGGTGGGTTAGTGTGGCACTCGTCACACAATCCCATGATTTGTGTTTGAAATTATAGTTATGTTGTGAAGGGAATTAGGTGGTGGCGTATGTCACCCTTCACGACCTCCAACCATGTTAACCTATGCACATGTTTATGGTGCAGATAAATCCAGATCATTTGATTAGCTCTGCACCCATTGTTCGATCCTTAGCGCATTCAACTCTATCTACACCCATTCATCGGTTATACTGTGTGTTCACTCCTTTGGACATTAGTGTCACATTGTTTCCTACCTACCCATATCGTGTGCCCATCACTGCGTGCTTGGATTTTCTTGCGCACTATTGCTTGTGGTATTTCGAGCTCCTTCGTGAAGACATTTTCTAACATTTTACCTTAGGATTGTGGGCTCATCTAGGGACTCCTCTGGCTTTGGGACCTTCAGTAACAAATTCTGAGGGGTGGTGCATTTTAGCACCAACAATCCTAAAAATGTCCCCCCTTTGGTCTCTTGTTCTGCAATTTTCTTGATATTTTCCCATAAAGGTTTTTTTCATGTCATCCTAAGAGGAGATAGATTCATCTTTGAGAACAACAAATCGCCTTAATGCAACTCCCTTCAAAGTTGTATGTACCAACTTGAACTTATTAGCATCTAATGTTTATTCATATATCTTGCACAAAACATCAAATTTGAGAAGGAAGGTGTTTGGGTCTTCATTGTTCATGCCATAGAAGTTTGGAAGAGCAGATAGATGAATATTGTTAATGGCTGATTTTCTGGGAATGCTCCCATTGGATAATTCAAATGGAGTAACTGTGTCGTATTCATTTTCATTTTTCATTTGGTTTTGCTAAATAATTTGGAGATTTTTCCAAACTGTCATAGGCAAACATTTTCCACCAACAAGGTTATCTACAAATAGAGGGCACTCTAGTGGTTATATTGAAACACTCCCTAGGAATGGAATGGGGCTATAAATAGATTGATTTGCCTCTAGAATTGGATTATGGTGTTCTAATGTTTATCTATTTGTATCCCCTTGTTGTTTTATAAAGTATCCATATTTATCCTTTGTTTTTATAGATGATTCAACATGGGTAGAAGACTGCAAATTTCATCAAGAGATAGACAATTCATGATATTTTTTCCTCCTTAACATTTCTCCTAAGATAGATGATACATGAGATATCGCCCTACAAAACTTTAATCTTGAAGCAGATCATGCTAGTTCTACCTTTGAAATCAGCTCTTGATTGAATGTTACTGTTTCCTTTTCCTTTCCATCCTTTTCTTGTTGTAGGGTTAGTGTTTTTGGGGACACCTTGTCTTTATTCTTCTCTATTCATGCATTTTACTAATCTTATCTCTCTATCATGTTTTAGTTTAACAATGCATGTACAAAAAAAAATGTCATTTGAATTCTTATGCCCTTAATAAATTGCTTAACAAAAATGAAAAAATGTTGAGGAGTTTAAGTGTCCATTTAAAACAACCCATGCACAATACATTAATTTTCAACTATGGTACATATTTTATATTTGAAGGTTATCATGCAAGATATATGCAAGAAATATTTTCAAAATTAGCGTTATATATATAATATATAATATATATATATATATATATATATAATATATATATATATATATATATATATATATATATATATATAATATAATATATATATATAAACACAATCCTTTTGAAAACAATCTTCAAATATCAAAACATCATCATGCTTTAGCACACTTACATGAATGTAAACACTCTCCACACAATTTTGGAATTGAAATCACACAGTTGAAACCACACTTGCATAGATAATGACACTTTGCATAGCCAAACCGTTTCGTTGAGTAATGAAACAATTCCACTATTTGTGAAAGAAAAATCACTTAGATATCACAACTACTCTAAATTTGCTCACCAAATTGCATTATAGAAATATTATTGATAGCATTAAGTTGAGAATAAAATTTAAAGGAAACAATACTTTAGTAACAAAAACAATACAAATTGGCATGAATATGTAATAGTTATAAGTAGCAACAATCCACACTTCATATAAAAGAAATCTACAAATCAATGTAAGTGATAGTGACATTTGTCTTCTAATGAATGAAACTCAATAAAAACTATCTTAATTTGGAATTATAGAAACACAAATACAAATAAAAAGCCGAAATGAACTAACTATACTCACTAATATAACAACAAAAAACATTTCTAGAGAGGAAGGCCCTTCCTCCTTAGTGGGGATTTAGGAGAAACTCAAAGACTACAATTTAACTCAAGATTTCATGAATACAACTACAAATTCACTGAAGTATTCATTAATTAGTCTTCAAGAAGAATATATGAAATGATCCAAAGAAAAATATGAATCACCACCCACCTTGTCAGGAGAAAATTTGTTATATTTTTAAAGACCCCCTTTACAATTAATCTTTGAAGAATTATATTTACAAATAGCCTTGAGAATCTTTCGATACTCTAGTTGTTCAATAAAGTCTTATACTAAATATAGTTTACAATGGGTGATAAAAGAATACATTGAAATAAAGGTTGGGCTAAAGTAGGATTCCTCAAGTATCATAATGAATAGAAAAAATGAGAATGATTATAATGACCATGACTAGAACAACCACTTCATTAGGAAATATACAAGTAATCATTTCCATGGGAGACTATGTGAATGAAGGTATTTGACAAAGTATTAACATGAGTGATGGAAACCCGCAATGATAACACCAAGACTATTGAGAGTAGCAACACCTAAAAATGATAGAGTATTATCTTCTTGAAGTACTAGAGTATCAGTCATTGTAGCAACTAGTCATCTTGTAGGCACTTTCTCAACACATTATCAATGAATAGTTGAAAACAATGATTATCCTTCTCAAATGAAATAAATATATAATAGATTAAAGAAATATATAGACTTAACATACCTTAGCCAAAATATGAAATATTGGACAATGATGTATGGATATAATATGGATGCCATGAACAAAATGGGTAAAATGGTGAGAGAAGTTCGTAAAATGATGTCATTTTCCTGACCCAACAATACAAAATTATATGCAAGGGTAAAAGCATTTATTAAAAAGGGATACCTAAGGGGAAAGAGACTTCTTAAAACATTTGATTAAATGTATTGAAGAATTTAATTAAGAATTTCAAACTTGGTGGACATATGTTGAACAAATATGAAGAAAATCATGTTAAATAGTTAAGAGAAGAAGTGTTAAGATGCCTTCATGGACTATGAGCACACTTATAGTCTCAATAAATATTATAGGTAGCTCATGCTCTTGTAAAGTCTCAAAAATTTCTCTTTATGAGCTTGATTTTCCAACTTACCTTTCCTTAGAATGATTTGGAAACTGATTTCCCTTCATTTTCGAGCTATTAAAAATTTTTGGGATAAAGGTTTGGATCTTCAAACCCTAGTGACATGGACAAAAAGTGTGGTAACTAGGATTTTAGTACAAAGTGGTTAAGCCCTAAGAGTATGGTATATCAAACTATTAGATATTGGGCATATGGAATGCAACAACCCATAATTATGAGTGCAACCTGAGACTAGGATTCCTCACACTATCTATTAGTTCACTGATACAAAAGTTTTTGGATCTGTCAATTAATGAAGCAGGATAAGATTGTATTGAATGTTGGGTGTTAGGACAAGTACAACAACTATTAAGTTTAAATTCCTCGTAGAGGCATAAAAATAATCTCTATCACCAAACAATGGATTCCATTCAATTAGTGTCAAGGTATTCAGACAATGGATATCAGGGTATTAACTAATGGGTATCAAGATATCATGGATTGGGATGTTGGGTGAGTGAAGTGTTAATATGCCAATGTATCCTCGAAATGGAATATACCTAAAATCATAATATATGGGATTTGGTTTATTGAATATTATAAAAGGATATCAAAAATCACTTATCGAGTGTCAAGTATCAATATTTCTTGTTAATACCCATGAATCCTGATAAGTTGTAGGTGTGAGATAGAGAGTGTGGCATCTTAACCTAGTAGGTTACTTATAACATGGAATGCTACATCACAACAAATGTGGTGAAATGATGTGGAATAGGGATGCCATATGTCAACCATGTGGTAGATGAGATAGTGACATGACATGGCACAAAACTGAATCTTTGATGATGTAGCATGCTAAGATTGTGTAAACATGGAATACCAATTTGGCAAGATGATGTGGTAGGATGGCATGCATTTGAGGTGTTGAGTTGGTGCTAAGGTAACAACTAGGTGAAATCTAAGGTAAAGGTGACATGAATGTTAGACTATTGGTATTTTGAATGATTAAGTATTGAAAAATATCTTTTGTTTTGCCCCAATGATGGAGTGGCTCGACTATCATCCTATCACAATATTAGGCACCAACATGTCAAGACTCAAAGCTATTAGCTAGTAGGATATCTAGTTTCTAGGCATAATGATGAACTAAGATGAATGGGCATTGTGTTTTGGGGGTGAAGGGACCTCACTACCGTATAAATAGATAATGAAAATGACAAAAAGGTTGAGTTTCATAAATTAATGAGTCATTGCTAGGTTGGAAATATAAAAAATATATATATATTTTTTAACATGATGAAGTATTGTTGAATGGGACTATAGTTGATATAATAGCCAACATACTAGGAAAGCCTTCATGGTAGCCGACAAAAAAATTTCCATTGAAGATTGATGGGAAAAGGGATTCCACGTGTCTACCAAGTGGCATGCTATGGATGTCGATGTGTCTTTGGATGACATTCTTCAAGTGGGAATAAATTTTGTCTAGAGATTTGCATTAGGTGAAATTTATATAATTGGAAAGCTTTTAATGAGAATAAGATGATTACAATTTTGGAAATGAGTTTTAATTTGGTTTGTGGAAGATAAATTTTTGATAACCTCATTTCCTTAAGGTGACCAAGGATATTAGGTTTGGATACCTCACATCCTTAATCATTAGATTATGTTACAAGTTGTATCAAACTTGTGGTTCAAATAATAGGCATAGAAGGCCATAGATAGCTGAATCTATTAGGATATGTTCCAAACATTGGGCTTTGTTTGGTCCATAAATAGGACAAGAAGGGATAATAAAGTGCGAAGGATAAACTACAAGAACATAGGTGCTAGAGTGATAAATTAGAGTTTTCATATTATGGAGTGAAATAGTAAGGTTATACAACAAGGGAAACAATATTATTAGGTGTAACAGAAAGGTTTTATAGCCCCAAGGTTGTCAAAAAGTGAATGTCATGGGCCTTGTGATAAGAGTAGTAAATATTTGTTAAGATATCCAAATAATATTACTAACTATAATTAGTGAATAAATTTAATGGAATGCTCCACACACTTGAGGCCATGAACAAGCACATGCAGGAAAGAAAATGTAAGTGCCCTCAATCTTCCTTAGAATATTGAAATGTATGATAACTCATTTTGCAAACACAATTATGGTTGGCCATCTGGAAGGCATTATTTAGACATAAATATACACAAGTAACATTTTAGGTCCCTATGATACTAGTGTATCCCCCATGTTATTATTGTTTTCCCCATAAAATCCTACAATTGTTATTGTTGTGCCCTTATATTATTATTTTTATGTAGGCCCTAATTATATTTTGACCCTTTAAACTCATATCTATATCTATCTATCTATCTATATATATATATTCTCATTTGAATCATCCATGAATTATTAATTTATGTGATGTAAAGGGAGTTTTACCCCTCAAGTGGTTTATTATCTAGTAGTTGATTTATCTTTTCTAATGTTTATGTGTTATTCTGATCTAGATACATAACATTTGGTATCAGAGCTCTTGATTTGATGGTTTTTCTACTTCAAACAGGACATTGTGGAATGTTCACTATGACATTTTTTATGTGAAGATTCATACCGTAAAATTACTACCACATGGACGCGAAATTTTTATAAACATCTAGTAATAATTTTAGACCTTGGTTTGATAAATTTTTGGAGATATCATCAAAGGAAGTGATGGTTTCTCTAGGATCCAAAATATAGTCTCAAGTATGTGTCCTAAGGTAAAACATCATAATATTCTCTTCGAGTATCGGAGTTGAATTATGTAAAACATAACTTAAATTTCACAAATGCTAGTTTTTCTGGTAGGATTTTTAGAGTCGAAGGTTGAAACAGGGGCATGTGGAATCCCATACAAGTTTACTCTACTGAACTGATCCATAATCAGGACATAGTGGGACATTTGACATAAATTTATCTTAAAAAATCAAATCTTGGTATAACTAGTGGGGTTAGAAAGAAGACACACATATTTACCTCAAAATGCAATTTCAAACCTTGGGAGGTTGAAATCACAGAGATAAAATAGTCTCAAGGTCATGTATATGAACATACTCAAAATCAGGCTCTTAAAAGGTGTATATTTTTAAATTTTCATAATGTTTGTTTAAAATATTAGTTTTAAATGATTCAAAGGGAAAATAAAGGAAACTATCATTAATCGGTTCCAAAACACCTCCCAAACAAAAAAATTCTATGCCCTTTAAGACCTCAAAAATCTCTACTATGATGCATGAAGAGGAAGAAATGCAACATGACAAATCAAAATTAAGGGACAAAATGCAAATAAAATCACTCTCACATCGAGGAACCAAAGATGAACTAAAAGGAGACATATATCGTTTAGAAGGGGACATGGAAAGTTTAAAAGAAGACATGGAGGTTTGAGGAAAGGTTTGAAAAAGTTGCTACAAGAAAGGCTTTGCAATGGTGACAAGGTATTCCATGAAACCCATGATCAAAACCAAAGGGATGTGAATCTTGATTTTGGAGACTCCAAATTTGGGTTGAAAACCATCGATACTCAAAAGATTGATATGAGGAAGTTTTATGGAAACGATATGGTAACAAGGATACTATAAATGGAGAAATTATTTAATATGCGTGATGTGTGACACACACAAAAGGTAGGCATTACATATTTATATTTAGAACTGAATCAATTTTTTTGGTATTGATGACTTTGTTCTCGTAAGTTACTTGTCACTTGAATAATTTTTATGGAGGAATTGATATCAAATTATGAGAATACAAAGAGCAATACCTTCTTTAGCCAATTAATAAATGTAAAAAAAAAGCATTCCATTGGGGAGCACATTGAGGACTTCCAAAGATTGAAGATAAAGGTAATTTATTTTCTGGAGGAGCATCTAATTTATGTTTTCATAGAAAACATAAAGGATAGCATCCAACATGAGGTTTTCCTTTGGGAACATAAGTCCTTGGAGAAAGCATTTATAGTGGAAAGAAAATTTTAAAGTAAAATTATGGCAACAAATTGGTCTACCACTCACAACTATAATTATGGAAATGTTGTCACTCTAGCCTCCCAAAACTTGCAAGGTTGCCACTAAAACAATTGGAGGAAAAAACAAAAAAAGGGTTTTATTACAGTTGTGATAGTAAATACACTAAAGTTCATAAGTGTGACGAGAATAAATTATTTTACATAGATTGTGAAGAGGAGGAATAAAAGGAACAAGAAATATCAAAATAATAAGATATACACTAGAAATGAATTCAACCATAATGGATTGGCGAGACTTACCACTACTTAAAGTCTTGAGATAGAAGGATATATCAAGGGGAAAAGGGTAATAGTATTGATTGATTAGGGTAGTACACATAATGTTGTTCAATGTAAGATAGCAAATAATTTCTTTATATATCCAGCACCCGAGTGTCAAGTGATGGTTGCAAATGGAGCAACTATAAAATGCTCAGGGAAGTGCTATAATATAAATATAGTGATGGGGGGAATATTTATTTATTAGTCTAATTCTTTCCATTCTAATGGGTGGTGTTGATGTTTTATTAGCAATCCAATGGTTACAATATTTGGGTATAGTATCTTTAAATTATCAAGAACATTTCTTAAAATTTTTCTGGGAAGGAAAGTAAATTGAATTAAGGGGTATCAAAGGGAAACTTAGGAAGATAATCAGTTGTAACGACATGAAAAATATTTTGAAGAAGTAATAATGGTGGGTAATTACACAATTATGGTGACTAGATGTTCAAACATCTAAGTCATCCATTTCTCCAAATCTCCAAAGGGTATTTGACAATCATTCCAAGGCATTTCAGACTTCAAAATGTCTCCCACCTATTCACATTCATGATCATGCTATTCAACTGATTCCAAGAAGTGTTCCTCCAAACATAAGATCTTATATATATCGCTATACTGAGAAAAATGAAATTGAACATATGGTTGTAGAAATGTTAGTATAGGAAGGTATAATTAAACCCAAAAAAAGTCATTTATCTTGTCTACTAGTATTGGTGCACAAGAAGGATGGATCATGGTGTATGTGTATGGATTATAGAGAGCTCAAAAAACTCGCTATTAAAGATAAATTTCCCATTACTGTCATTGATGAACTTTTTGGATGAACTACATGGAGTAATTTACTTCACCAAGTTGTACTTTTGTTTAAGATATCATTAGATTACAATGAAGAAAAAAATATGTTATTAAAATAACATCCAAAACTCAATAAGGCCATCATGGATTTTTGTTCATGCCTTTTTGCCTTACTAAGCACCTTCCACATTTCAACGTTCGATGAATTCCATTTTCAAACCCTTCATTAGAAAATTTGTCTTAGTATTTTTTGATGATATACAAATGTACAACAAGTCTTGGAAAGATCATGGTCAATATAATGACAGGGCGCTCAAACTATTGGAGGAGAAACAATTATAGGAAAAACCCTCCAAATGTATAACAAGTGGAATATTTGGGTCATATTTTATCTAATGAAAGTTTTAAGGTAGACCCTAAGAAAATTAAATCCATTAAGGAATGGAAAATCCTCACAACCTTAAATCATCTTTGAGGATTTCCTGGGATAACTGGATATTATCACAAATTTGTTAAGAATTATGGGAAAATAGCAACACCTCTAACAAAATTACTAATGAAAGATGCATTTTTTTGGACTCTAGAAGAAATTAAGGCCTTTGAACATTTTCAAGAGGAAATGTGTCAAGATCTAGTCTTACTTACACTAGACTTCACAAAAACCTTTATTATGGGATGCGATGCCTCAGGAAATGGTATTTGTGTTGTTTTAATGCACAAAAGAAGACCCATTTATTTTGAAAGTTGTCCAATCAAGGGAAAGTATTTACACAAACCTAATTATGAGAAGGAAATGTTGGAAATACTACATGTCTTGACGAAATGGAACTCTTAGCTAATATGATGACACATAAAGGTGAAAATATATCATGATAGTCTTAAATACTTCTTAGAACAAAGATTATCTTCAGAAGAGCAAAAAAAATGGGTCACAAAGATGTTAAGTTGTGACCTTGAAATCATTTACAGAAAAAGGAAGAAATTTTTTGTTGTAGATTCACTTTCAAGAAGGGATGAGGACGTGGAGGCATTGCTCTATGCCATTTATATTATCCAAGTTGATTGGATAATTTAAGCAAGCAATGAATGTAATAATGATGAAGTGGTGTGGAAACTCATTCAAAAGTTATAGCAAGATCCCAATGCTTCTGATACATTATCTCAAAAAATGATTCATTGTGGTAAAAATAACATGTATATCTATTTAATAACTTCCAATTCAAATAAAAAGTTCTTTTGGAATTGCACACCTCCTATAGAAGGGCACTCAATATTTTTAAAAACTTACCACATGCTTAAGGGTTTTTTGTTGGGATGGACTTAAACATGATACTCATATGTTTGTGGCCTAATGTTTGGTTTTCCAGCAAAAAAAATTTGAGAGAGTTAAAACCCTAAGTGTTTTACATGGAAATTTTTAGGGGTTAATATTCGCAGGTGGGCTAATTTTCCATGATTTTTCCAAAAACAAGATTTTCCAAGATTCGCCCAAAACTTTTACAATATAAAATTATTTTACCTTAAAAATTGCCAACATTATATAGGGAGTATATATAAAATCATTATCAATTTGAATAATTGTACAAATACATCAATAAAGATTTTATAGTTTGCATATTATGGACTAGTGAGATTTGCCAATTTTTTTAAAGTTGAAGATAATTTTCCATCCTTAATTTTACTTGTTTTACAACCATTTGCCATTCCAAGTCAGCATTAGGAGGAGGTCTCAATGAATTTTATCACATGTTTACCCAAGTCTAAAGGAAAGAGTGTCATCATGGTCATAGTTGATAGGCTCACTAACTAGACTTTTGTGAACTATCTCATCCTTTCAAAGCTAGTACACTCGCTACTGTGTTTGTGGAAACAATTAAAAAGCTTCTTGGAAACCCAAATATTATTGTAAGTGACAAAGATACCATTTTCACTGGAAAGTTTTGGACAAAATTATTTTCTTGTCTTGGTGCTTGATTAACTTATAACTTATGTTATCATCCTCGATCTGATGGGAAAATTGAGATAGTGTAAAAATGTTTGGAAGGATATCTTTGTTACTTTGTATCTAATAAGCAAAAAGAATGACTCAAGTGGTTACCTTTGCTAGAATAGTGGTATAACACTTCCTTCATACCACACAAAAAATGACCCCATTTATGGAACTTTATGGATATCATCCATCGTCCATCAAATCATGTTTAAGAGAAAATTCTAAGGTTCAAGCAATGGAAGACCACATCGAGAATTAACAAGAAGTTTTCCAACTCTTAAAGGATAGCCTGGCTTTGGTGCAAAATCAATGAAACAATAGTCATATCAACATCATAGTGAAAGAAGTTTTGATGTGGGAGATTGGGTATTTTTACAACTACAACCATACAAAAAAATGTCCCTCAAGAAAGTTAAGAAGGATAATAAATTATCACCCAAGTACTATGGTCCTTAAAAGATGATGCAAAGGATTGGTACTATGGCATACAAATAGGAGCTCCTTGCATGTTCACAAGTGCACCAAACTTTCCATGTTTCATGCTTAAAGAAGGTTATATGTGACAAGCTCCTAATTCAAACTATATTTCCAGAACTTAATGAGGAAGGAAAAATCATATTGAAGGCTGAAGCAATCACAGAAACAAGAAACTAGTAGCTATAGAATCACTCAATTTCAGAGTATCTCATTAAGTGAAAGAACTTACCTGCTAAATATTCCACATGGTAGGATGAGTATTTTATAGATAAGCACCCAGAACAACTCAAGTGTTTAGGAAAACACATTTTTGATGGAGAGGGTCATGTTAGTTCGCTATAATAATAGTCTAGCCCCCATATTATTATTGTTTTCCCCATATAATCCCACTATTGTTATTGTTGTGCCCTTATATTATTATTGTTATGTAGGCCCTAATTAATTTTAAACCTTTGAGACTCATATATATATCAAGGAGGTATTGTCATTTTAATCATCCAAGGATTGTTCGTTATGTGATGTAAAGGGAGGTTGCCCCTTTGAGGTGGATTATTATCTAGTCATCGATTTATCTTTTCTGAAGTTTTTGTGTTATTTTGATCTTCGATACATAATGCAACCATATATATGTACATATACTATAGTGGTTCTAAACATTCTTTTAAAACTCACTAATTTATTATCCATTTGAAAACCTCAAATACAGTATATCATAACATCATAATCCTTAATGCTTGAGCTAGTTTCCTATAGTTACTATTGATACTTTTTTATATTATTTTATTGATATAGATAATATCATTGTAATAATTGTTTTCAAATTACAACTTCGAATTTTTTTTTTTAAATGTTATTATTAACATCTCTACTACTAATGTAATCATAACATATTCTCCCTTCAAATATATAAACAAAGAAATTAAAAAATTTACAACAAATATTTAAATATTTCTATCTTATACATATTATGTGTGGAATACTAATATTTTTATGTTATATTATTTTCTTTAATTACAATTTAGTGTATAAATATGTTTTCACGTCACATAACATAATATTAAAAAATTAAATCAATTAAGGAATAAACATATATATAATTAATGAGCAAAAATTCATCCTAAACTTGGATTTATCAAATATAAAGAGTATCAAATTCGTTAATGAGTAATATGAAAGGAATTAATATGTGATGCCTCTTGATATTAGTATCTAAACTTATGCCTTATAAAATAGCATGATGTTTAATTTTGTGTAGTAACATTACATTACATTATAATATAATCAACATAGTGATATAAAATAAATGATTTGTATTAGGGATTTGTTGATAGTGGATATAATAAATTTATTTATGGATATATTTATCATTGCTAAAATAAAAGCAAATGAAAATAATAAAAAATAATTAAATTATAATTTTATTTTAAATTATTATTATTATTAATTAACCAATGTGTTTATTTTGGAATAGGGTTGTCAACATATTAATTTAAGTATCAATAATTATTAGGTGGATGGAAAAGATCTAATTTCCATGAAATATTACACTATATTCTTAGTAATAGTTATATATTAGAGGTTGTCATTTGTCTCCAAAGTAGTTATGTTCCTTTTTCCCTTTTAATTAAATTGATTAATTGAAAAGAAAAATGCCATATGAACAAGTGTCATATCAAATGACGTATGGTATTTTTTGCATGTGGTATTGATAAGACATTGTAACATATCCTATTTATAGGTTAAGAATATCCATGGTAAAGTGGATTGAATCTTCATAGTCAAGAATTTTTTAAATATATATATGTTTAGCTTATATATTAATATATATATATTTTTTTCTACGTTAAGACTAACCTAAGTACCCACGGGGATTTGAACCGGTGACCTATCGCAAGGATGCCTTAACAAGCGCACCCATTCACCGTCAATCCAAAGCCCCGTGGGCTATATATTAATATTTTTATAATATAATAATAATTTTAAATAAATTTATAGTTAGTTTATTTTATGACTATTTTAATTTTGAAAATGTGAGATGTATTGTGAAGCCATACATATTTCAATGCCTATAAACATTTACTAGCCATTTAAATTATATGGTTGTGCTAGTTATTAAAGTTGAACAAATTACAAGATGGTTGTCATTGATGTGAACTTGATCATTTATGTCAAGGGCCTACACGTTTAGGGGAGTTTTCTTGAGAGTTTATTTTTATTGCTACAAATGTTTTTCAAGTGTGTTTGGCCCTATAGTACTTGTGTATTGTCCAATACATGATGTAAAGGGCCTATGTTTGAAGGAAAATTGTCTACAATAAATCAAGTTAGGTTCTCTTGCAAAGTGTTTAACTAGATAGTCCTCTCAAAGGCATTCATAATTGTATATGGAACTTAGAAAATATCTAAAGGATCATGGATAAAAGTTCCTTTTACAACATGGATGATTATTTTTATGGTTTTATTTCATCTCGACATATATGGATTTTAGGAAATATTCGGGACTTGAGCATAGATCTAGGGTTGCACATAACAACCACTTAAGGAATTGACCTAGATCTAGATCATGATCACAATCCCATTGTTTTTTATGGTTCCATAGCAAATAGTACATCCAAGCACTCAACCCTTAGAAGTTCTTATAAAGAAAAAAAATTAAAAACACCTGAATCTAAATTTCCCCTCTGCACATCATGATGATGTAGTAGATTTATGAGGCTAGTGATGTGGCATATAGGTCTTGATGATCGGGCTAGTGTGATGGTATGGCACCTCAAAAGCATGATATGTGGCAGGTGTCTTTAACCCATTTGGATGGAAAAGTGGTCCAATTTGAGTGACACATGGTTCCATTCAGAGATTTCAATGTGGTGGTGGTGATGTTAGTAGATGACATGCAAGGAAAACTAGCATAGTTCTTAACATTCATGACAAGGGCTTGTCTGGAGAAATTTTCATGTGTTAATATTTTTTGGGAGAATGATTTGTGACTAGGTAGTGGGACCAAAACATGACATTTGTCAAAATATCTAGACATTTGGGCACATCCAAGGATTTGGAGGTGTTCAACTATTGTGAAACAAAAATACTCCTGAATATCTAATTTTTGGTTTAAGCACCTTAGGAGGAAATTTCATGGTCCTCATGGTTGGTTCCATTGATAAAGGAGTTGATGTCGCAAGCTATTTAAGAGTGAAGAAGCATTTGGGCCTCCATTCTATTTGTACAAGCACTAGAACATGAAAACTATTAGATACAAGATTTTATAGTGCTAAGCAATTTTTGAGATAAATGCATGGTATTGAGTTCTAAGTCATATGTGCTAGCTTCTAGAGTTTTAAGGGAATGACATAATCCACATCTGGCTTTTTGAGTGCCAAATTTAGTTGAGATAAGTTAAGTGCATGTTATGACTATGTGAACTTCAACCTACTAATTAAATTACAATTCAAAGGCTGAGACAAAGCACCAATTTCAGTTTAGATAAATTAATGGGAGAAAGGTATGAATGAAACTAATGTAGTAGATCAAAACTATTTCATTTATTATGAGAAGTTCATCCTCGAGTTGTGTGAGAATTATAGAAGTTCCTTCTTGAGTTGTGAAATTATTATGGAGGTTCTTCCTTGAGTTGTGTAAGAGTTAATGTGGCCTCTTTCTTGAGATGTGTGTGAATTAATGAATTCCATCTTCGAGATGAGCAAGACTTTCTAAAGCTAAAGTTGATGATGATGAAGTGGAGTGTGTTTAGTAGGGTGTGTATGTTGAAAGTGAATTCAGTTGGAGAAAGGAGGTAGGACATTGTGTTGTGTGTGAGTGTGTGGAAGAGCTTACTGAAGCATATGAGAGATTGCTAAAGAAGAGGAGATCTTGTTGAAGTAGAGGAGAGTTGCAGAAATAGAGGACAATACTAAATAATGTGTGATGATATTGGATTAATTAAAAATTGCATAGATTAGTTAGAGATATTGGTATGAAAAGGAATGAAATATAGTTCTTGTTGGATACAAAACCTTAGTGCCTATAAAGATTTGAGGTAGGTACCTATAGAAAGTTGATGCTTTTTGATTTGCAGGTGTTGGGGCCTCTTTTGAGTTGGTGCTCACAAATATTGATGTAATTAGAAATATTGGATTAGATTAACAGCATAATAAAAATAAGATTTTGTGGTTTTTCTCATAGAAGGGTTTCCATGTTAATATTTTTATACAATGTCATGTGATTGGTGTCCTACTATTTTTTAATTCCAAATTGACTATATGATTGGTTAAATAAGTGTAAAATTTGTATAATACTAATTTACCCTCCCCATATCAATATTCCTTTATTCCCAACAATTAATATTAGAGTCAGTTCCTTCAAGAACAATTTAACTGTTGGAAGGTAGTTCTGTAGGGAGCCATGGCAAGTCATGAGTCTTTCTCAAACAAAGTATTAATATTTAGTGGAATAATATATGAATTTTGGAAATTTAGAATGGAACCCTACCTCAAGCTTCTTAGTGTGGTTATATGTGCTTCCATTGAACATGGATACACATCTCCAACAACTTATCCAATAGATTTGGATCAAAGAAGGATGTACCTAAATAATGTAAAGGCATTACATGCAATTCCAACTAGTCTTAGCCAATCTGAGTTGGTGAAGGTAATGGAATACAAATCTACAAAATATATATAAGAAACACTTACAAATAGATATGAAGGAAATGAGAAGGTAAAGCAAGATACGATTTAGACCTATAGAATGAGATTTGGAAGCTTAAAGATGAATGAGGATGAAAGTATAGCTGAATATTTCCTAAGAGTTAATGAGGTTGAAAATCTAATTAGAGGACTTAATGAAAAATTTAAAGATAAAGTAGTTTTTAGAAAGTATAAACATATTTTGCAATGAGATTCAATGCTAATATATTAGCCATAGAAGAGATGCAAGACTTGAAAGCTCTAAGATTGGAACAACCTCATGGAATTCTCATTACTTAAGAGATGAGAATTGGAAAGGAAAGGCTGGAACTTAAGGAGGGTTCCTTTAAAGCCTCAAAGAAACATAAAGAACAAAAATAACATCTATATTTGTATATCTATGAATCAAATGAGAATATTGCCCAATTTGTAAGAAAATTAAAGAGAATCCCAAGCAAGTAAAAGGGTAAGGTACCTTTTAATTTTTTTGAATACGGTAGGGTTTGTAAGATAAAAATTCATCTAAAGCCAACAGTGAAGAATCATCCAAAGGAGAGTATGATGAATTATTTCTTATGGAATTGGACTCTCAATCAAAGTTTAAGCATAGATCATTCCCTAAATAAGAATTTGAAGGCATCGTGAATCTTGAAGCAAAGTTTGTCTGCACTGTAGCTGAACTATAGAAGGCTAGGAAGAAAAGCAAAAAATTGATGGAACAACCTGTAAGAGCGGAAGAAGGTATGCATCTCTTTGATAATGAATTACTTAATCATTAGAACATAAAAATAGAGGAGGTTGTTAAACTTAAAGACCATCTAGTACAAAACTAAAAGAAAAGAAAAAGAATCATGATAAATTAGAAGATAAAAATAAGGCTCTAGATATAGAATTTTCCAAGAATCATGAAAATATAGGTTTTGATGCATATGAAGAGGAAGTTATATCCCTAGAAACTCAAATTGAAGAAGAAATTATAAAATAGGAGGTTGTTATAAATCAGTGGTTGAATGGGGAACAAATTGCCAAAAGTTAGAGGTATGAGTTTTATCACTAATATTAGATTTGGAGAAATGCAAAGCTTAGATGAATTGGGATCTAAAATTTGCTAAAGGTTAAAAGAGCTTGAAGGAAATTCTCAATGTTAAAATAGTGCAACCAAATAAACAAACTATGGGATACAAAGAAGCTCAATATACCTTTGATCTGAACCTAAGCAGTAACGCTACAACTTACAAATATAATCATAAACATGGAGATGTAGCATAAAAGCATTTCATTTCATTAATAGAAACATACTAAACTATGCTTACAAACCGAATGGAAATAAGATAGCTTGGGTAATGGTAGCTTATCTCTGAGAAGACATGTGGCAACTACATGCCTCTGAGCTGAGTTACAATGAGGCTCAAGGGAATTTTTATTATTGAACAATAAGAGAATATGCTAAACGACAAAAACCATAACACAAGGAAATGTAACACGAAGAGTCTATGGGCCCCATTGGGGTTAGTTGGGAAGCCAACTTCTTGGCATCGTAACTTGGTCATATTATCTTTGTTTGACGCGTATGATACCTTGTTGGAAAGATCTCTCTGGCGACTACAACTTCTGACGTGATTGCCATACAATTTACTAGAGGAATTTTTCCAAATAAATCTTGTTTAGGGCCTCAAAACAACTCCAAAAGTTCAGGACCCAACAAACTTCAAAAAATAGTAAACTGTGCTACAATTAAGGAAACTGAAAAACTGAAAGAAACAATGACAAGGGTCTTAGTGGAATAGGCGGGTGGCCACCAATATCCACCTGGATCAGTCCTCCCCCCTTAGGAAGTAATGGTCCCCATTGTGTTCAGTTCCTCCATGAGATGAGGAAACTTATGCTAAACTTTGTCCCTAGTGAGCCATTTGCCTTAGTGAAGGAGTTGGTTTACTTTGACACTCGATATAGATGTATCCTCTATTTCCAAGTGTTCTTGATATGTGTGTCCATGATCTAATTAGTTGTGGCATGTTCCATGTAGTCCGGGTTGAGCTCTCTTGGTGTGAGTTGTTTTGCAAAGTTAGATGTGTCCAACAATGTTGGAAAGTATGGTTGAAGGCGATCTACATTGAACACTAGGTGAAAACCAAGGAATGGTGGGTTGTTGATCTTGAAGGCATTGTCACTGATGGCCTTGGAGATGGTGTAGATCCCATATCGGAGCGGGCGAAGCTTGCAATGGGGTTCAACAAGGCACTCCTTCTGCAAGTGTAGCCAAACTTTGTCACCCACCTCAAACTTGTGTGACACTCGATGTTGATCATGGCATTGCTTGTACTTAGCATTAGCTTTGTCCAATATATCATGCACCTATTGGTGGATGTGTTGAATGTGCTCATCTTCAGACTGCACGTGAGCCAAATCTCCTTGAGTGGGTGCAAATGGTATGGCCACATCAATGGGGCATAATGGCTTAAATCCTATCCCTACCTCAAAGGGGATGTGGCATGTTGAGCTGTGGAGTGCTCTATTGTAGTTTTGTTGAACATATGGGATACTTTCATCCCATGTGCGTGGATGCTTTGAGTTGTACATGCGTAAAATGTGTATGATCATCGTGTTGACCAGTTCGTGGATGGAAAGCCATGGACTTAGTAAGTTTTGTATCCAACATCGACCATAGACATGACCAAAATGCACTCGGGAATCTGTTATCTTGATCTGAGATAATGGATTGTGGGATCCAAAAGTGTACCCACACTCGCTCAAACAAGAGCTTAGAAGTGGCCTCTGCTGTGATACTCTTATTGTAGACTACCATGATGGCCATCTTAGAGAATATGTTGACGACCACGAAAACGAAATCATTGTCGTGCTTAGTAGAAGGAAGGCCTGACATATAATTCATGGAGACAAATTCCCAAGGCCGAATTGGAGTAGGCAGAGGAGTATACATGCCTTGATTCTTGATGATTGGGTTGGTAATGGTACAGGTGGTGCAAGATCTAATGTACTTCCCAACATCTTGATGAAGTTTCGGCCAAGAAAAATACTTATGCAAGATCACCATTATTTTCTCTACTCTTAAAATTCCAGTGACCCGATTGTAGTGCACCTCCCAAATCATCTTGGCATGCTCACTTGAAGGAGAACATATGTGTCCTAAGTGGAATAATCATGCATCTTGAAGGTGAAAATTTGGAACTTGCTTCCCTTCCAAGAGTGTCTAGTATATGCTATCGAATTCTATATTGCTCTTGTAAAGATGCGGCCACCCTAATGTCTCGTGCCCACAGGAATCGAGCATAGTGATTAGCAACATGACTGGTGGTCGGCTGAGGTAATCAATGAAATTATTGGTGTTGCCCTTCTTATACTTAATGTTCAAATGGAACTGTTGAAGATAGTTGGACCGTTTTTGATGGCGATCGTTCTGCGACTTCCCATGTGTCTATATGAACTGTAGAGGTCGGTGGTCTATGTGGATGACCGTTTCCTTCCCCATAATGTAATGCTTCCATTGATGGTAGGCCTACACAATGGAATACATTTCTTTTTCGTATGTGGGGTACTTTCGGACTGTATCTGAAAGTGTATTACGGTGGTAAGCCACTGTATGCCCATGCTAAGTAAGAACTGCACTAATAGCATAGTCGGAGGCATCTGTATCAATCTAAAATGGTTGTTGCAGGTCTAGTAATGAGAGAACTGGTGCGAATAGACACGATTCTTCAACTTGAGAATGTTCATTATCGGGTTGCCAACCAAAAGAAGTTTTCCTTTGCTCCACCCTTGGTGACTTGACTTAAAGGCCAAGTGATATGAGATAACCCCAACATAAACCTACGGTAGAAATTGGCAAGACCCAAAAATCTACAGAGCTCTGTTAGAGTGGTTGGGGCTAGCTAATCCTGAATGACTTGTATCTTAGATGGGTCTACATGTACACCCTGCTCATCAATGATGTACCCTAGATATTGAACCCGGGTCAGGCCAAAGGTGCATTTCTCCAAGTTAGCACACAACTTATGTTGTCGAAGGGTTTGAAGGACCCGTCGAATATGGTGGAGGTGATCTTCCAAACTCTCGTTGAAGATCAAGATGTCATCTGAATACACCAACACGAATGCATTGGTGAAGGGTTGCAAGATGTCATCCATCAATCCCATGAAGGTTGTAGGGGCATTCAACAATTTGAATGACATGACCAACCATTCGAAAAGGCTCGCCTTGGATTTGAAGGCAGTCTTACACACATCAGAGGGTTCGATAGGCACCTGGTGATAACTTTACTTCAAGTCAATCTTGCTGAAATATTTTCCCCCCTTGAGTTGGTCCAGAAGGTCATCAATTCGTAGGATTGGGTACCTATTCTGGACAATGATCTTGTTCAGTGCCCGATAGTCAATACAGAGCCTCCAGGTCCAATCCTTCTTTTGTACCAATACAATCGAGATCCCACAGGGTGATGAGCTTGGACTGATGTGCCCTTTTTGTTGTAGCTCCTGAATCTACCTCTTGATCTCATCATTCTCCAGAATAGAGCATCGATAGATCAATTCATTGGGAAGCGGTGCGCCCATGGCCAGATCGATGGAGTGATTTACCCAATAGTGCAGAGGTACCCCTATGGATGAGGCTAAAATATACATGTACTCCTCTATAACCTTGTCCATCTGCTGCTGTTGTGCACAGGAGCCCTGCCTGGAAGTCATGGCCGCAACCTTCTTCTTTCCTTGGGGTCGAATCATGAGAAAAAAAAATATTGGTCTGGGAAATGATCTTACTGCATTATTTTGTAGTGATCAAATAGATGGTGGTAGATGGGGCTACCTCCAGTATCCTGTACAACTTATTAGCCAAAGTAATAATCACAGAACGAGGTATAGAATCATATACAACATGTCGCTTCCATAAGTATTGTTGTCCTAACAATACATCAGAAACTGCAAGAGGAGCAACGTCACATAGTAACTCATCCATGAAGGGCTTGATGCTGTAGGGAAGGTGGCACTGCTGGATGGCACAAAGATATCATACTTGGTGAAGCTACCCGATGGTGTATGGCTGTGGATGTGTTGTAGTCTGTAGGCCCAACCGCTTCATGACCTCTACTGAAATGAGGTTATTTTGGCTCCCGTTTTCGACAATGAATTGCAGCGAAGAACCCTTCACCCACATCTATGAGTGGAAGAGGCATTCCCCCTCCTCTGGATCTTCAGGCTCAATTTTCTTAACCTTTGTGGTGGCCATGGTGGCACTAGGCTCTGCATCAATGATTTTCTTCCCTTTGTCAGTTCCCTTATCGGGTTCTGATTTAGAGTTAGAACCTACATCTGATTCGGAAGCCTTCAGCTTGGCCACCAGTGAATTCTTGGCTCAACACTCAGTTGTATTGTGAGTGGAGTTCTTATGAAACTCACACCATTTTCCCATGTCCTTCTTCGTCTTCGTGGTGTTGTTATTTTCTTGCGGCTTCAGCGGGTTGTCCTGGGTAGCCCCACCTCGTCTTGGTACTTTGTTTTATGCTTTAGGGGTGCCTTTTCCTTGCTTTGGATTCACAAATCCAAAGTTTCGCTTCTTCTGTTTAAATCCATGTCATCCTAGATTTACTTGTGTAGAAAGTCACGGTACTTGAGCACCAAATGTCGCTCAATATCCTTGATACCCAGCTTCGTGCAAAGGGTATGGAAAGTATTTGTGAACTCTAGCACATCTTGGCCCCTTCCCTTACATAGCATGGTCCACTTTATGTATTTATCATCATAGCTCCTGACAGGGTAATAATGTTCCTTGATGGTTTTTTCAGAAATAATTCCAAGTGGGTGTGGCTGAAAACAACGAGGGTTCACTCTCATCCTTTTATTCATAGTAGGTTTCCCACTAGTCCTTGATGCATGGGGCAACTTTGAGAAGTGAAAAAGTAACCTTTCCCCGATTGGAAAAGTCATGAACTGAAAAATATCGTTCTAACAGATTTAACCATTTATCTATGGCGTTTGCATCTATCAGGCCTTCTAATATGTGAATATCAAAGTTAACTTGTACCTTAAAATGAGTAGAACCTCCAGAGTGGTTACTGGATGAAGATGCATCTCTTGTGGGTAGTCGTCGAAGGATCTGGGCAAAGTTATTTGTCACTCGAGGGATTTCTCGAGCAACATTTTGAAAGGATCCTTTGCCCATTCGTCTTTCTTTTCTTCTGTCATGGGAGGTCATTGGGTTTTGTGAGGTTGATCTTGCAATGGTTCAACCAGATCGAGCCCTAACTCCTTATACTCTGGCCTCGTTGGGGACATGCAAAGAAAAACAAAGAAAGAGCAGACCGTTCTGGTACCACTAATACGAACTTAAATAGGAACACTACAACTTATAGATATAATCATAAACATAGAGATGCAATAGAAAAACACTTCATTTCATTAATAGAAACATATTGAACTATGCTTGCAAACATAATGGAAATAAGATACCTTGGGCGGTGGTAGCTCATCTCTCAGAAGAGATGTGGTGGCTACATGCCTCTGAAGTGAGTTACAATGAGGCTCAAGGGCCTTTTTGTTATTGAACAATAAGAGAAAACCCTAAACGACCAAAACCCTAACCCGAGGAGATGTAACACCAAGAGTTTATGGGCCCCGTTGGGGTTAGTTGGGCAACCAACTTCTTGGGGTCGTAATTTGGTCATATTATCTCTGTTTGACGCGTATGATACCTAGTTGGAAAGATCTTGTCGAGGACTACAATTGTTGATGTGATTGCCATACTAATATCAAAAGTATTTTTTTCCAAAAAAACGTCATTTAGGGCCTCAAAACGGCTCCAGAAGTCTAGGACGCAAAAAACTGCGAAAAATAGTAAATTGTGCTACAATTAAGGAAACTGAAAAAATGAAAGAAACAATGGTGATGGTCCCAGTGGAATAGGTGGGTGGCCACCAATATCCACCTAGATCAACCTCAAAAAGTGAGTCTAGAACCAAGTCCCAAGAAACTAAGGTTCCTAAAGATATACATAAGCACTCTAAGGAAGGGTAGCAAAGAAAAAGTAAAAACGTATCAAAGAAGCCTCCATAAAGGTGATAATTCTTTTAAGAATATAAATATTCCTCAATGTGGACCTACACACCAATAAGTAATACAATTGAGTTTGAATACACGTATTCAAGAACAACGACTACAAAATTCCAAGTATCTAAGAATATTTTATGGAAATTTCTATGCATGTAAAATAAGTGGAGATATAGTTGTTAATTGTAGAGATAATAAAGTTAAAAGAGATGAAAATTTTATATCAAACTACTTTTGAAATTATAGATCTATAAATTTTATTACTCAAAAGCGAAATCCATTCTCCCATCTCTTGAATGAGATTGAATGTTTAAATTCCAACAACTTTCGTAAAACATCCAGTGAGTGTATAAGAAATCTCTTCAACCCCTTTAGGTAGCATATTACTAAAAATTCCACACATCAAGAAAACATAAAGAAATGGAAGAAAAATATAGAGGGGATTGGAGAATGTGTTTTTTCCCTATATGTTGATGATGAAGAAGGAAAATCGTATGTTGAAAGTGGGTTTTCTAAACACATTATTGGATACAAAAGTAAATTCCTATTTGTAAGAGAAGATAGGAAATTTAGTGCCACATTTGGGAATAATGCTCCAACCCAAATAAAAGGAAAGGGAAGATTCAACCTAAATGAGAAGACCAAAGCCGAAAGTGTTCTATATGTGGATGGTCTTAAGCATAACCTTTTAAGTGTGAGCCAAATGTGTGACAATTGCTATCAAGTGACATTTCGATCTATATTTTGTGAAATAATAAGAGCAAATAATAGTAAGTTAATATAGAAAATAATCAAAATCCCTAATAACATGTATTTATTTAATGACTCTAGAGTAATGCGCTACTTAAGAAAGATAGATGAAACCTATAAATGTCATAGATGGATGACACATATGAATTTTGATAATTTAGTAAAGATTACAAAGACAAAGGTAGTAAGATGAATGCCAAAATTGTAAAAACTAGACAACTCCATATGTAAATCTGTCGATTTGGTAAATAAACAAGTGTGCACTTCAATGTAAAAGCGCAATCATGATCTAGACCTCTACAATCGGTTGATACTAATATATGTGAAGCTACAAGGACACAAATCCCAAGAGGATATAAATACTTCATTTTTTCATTAATGTTTTTCGAAGAGGAAACTGAGTTATGTTGCTCAAATAAAAATCAAAATATATTAGTAAATTCTAGGTGTTCAAGGCTCAAGTAGAGAATGAGAAAGAATTGAATATAAAATGATTGAGGTTAGATAGAGGAAGGGAGTACACTTTAAAGTACTTCAAGGAATTATGTGAAGAAAATGCAATTAGAAGGAAATATTTATTTCCTAGAATCCATCAATAGAATGGGGTAGTGGAAAGAAAGAAGAGATCCATTTAGGAAATGGTTAGAGAAACTATGAATGAAGGAAATGTTGCAAACACCTTTTGGGGAGAAGTAGATGAAGTTTTTGCTAATTTATCCAACAGAACTTAGATAAGACGTAATAGTGATAAAACCCATTACAGGTTATGGAAAGGAAAGCTAACCTCTGTAAAGCATCTCAAGGTCCTTGACAACGAATGCTATATCAAAAGGAATCATATGAAACTAGACAAGTTTTAATCTCAAGAAAACAAGAGTATTTTCCTTGGATATGAGTCTAAAATCAAGCGCTGTAATTGCTATAACAAGGGGAACAAGAAGATTGAGGAGTGCATTGATGTCAGAGTTGATGAAGCCTTACATCATTCAATGAAATATCAAGATATTAAGAAACAAAATGAGGATGATGATTGTGTTTTCAAATATGTATAACTAGAAGAAATAGATGAAGAAGGAAATAATAATAATAAGAAGAAGAAGAAGAAGAAAAGACCCTTAAAAGGCACAAAACACCATCTAGATATGTACCAAAGCAACATCCTAAGAGTCAAAAAATTATAGACAAAGGACTAGGAGTCGAGACAAGACACATGCTCAGAGGTAGTCCTAGTCACACAATGTTTTCTCTACTATCTCAAATAGAACCCAAAAAGTTGAGTTAAGCAAGTAAAGATAAATTATGAGTTAAGGAAATGGATGAAGAGATAGACCAAATAGAGAACAATAATACTTGGGAACTGGTTCCTAGATCAAAAGTCCAAAACATTATTGGTACCAAGGGGGTTTTCAAGAACAATATGGATGAAGAAGGAAAAGTGGTAGGGAACAAAGCCAAGTTGGTTTGCAGAGATTATGCTTATGTAGAAGGTATTGATTTCGAAGAAAATGTTTCCCTATTAGAAGTTATTAGGATGTTGTTATCATTTGCAAGTGATAAAAATTTTAAAGCCTATTAAATGGATGTCAATTTAGTCTTTCTCAATGGTGAATTAGAGGAAGAAGCATACATTGAATAACTTGTAGGAGTTCAACTATCAAAATATGGAGACCAAGTATGCAAATTGAGAAAATCATTGCATGGGATAAAATAAGATCTAAGAGCTTGGAATGCAAGGTTAGAAAAATATTTACAACAACAAGGGTTTGAGCGAGGGAAAACATAAAATAACCTACACATTAAATCATAAAATGATAAATTACTTATCATTGTTGTTTATGTTCATAATATCATTTTTGGGAGCGATCTAGAGAAAATGAGTTAGGGGTTTGTTGAAGAAATGCAAAATGAATTCGAAATATCCATGATAGGAGAGCTATATATTTTACTTGGATATCAAATAACATAGTTAAGAAAATGTATTTTTATTTCCCAATCCTAATATTTAAAATAAATTTTGAAAAATGTTTGAAATGGAAGAACTCAAGCCTGTTGGCACACTTGTGGCGACTGAGTACAAATTGAGTAAATAAGATGAGTACCTTAATGTAAATCAAACAATTTATAGGTCTAACATTTGAAGTATGTTGTATTTAACGGCCTCAAGACCTGATATAATGCAAACAATGGTTCTGGTTGTCATATTTTAATAAAACCTTAAAGAAATCTATGTAAATGCAGTCAAAATGATTTTCAAATGTCTACAAGGCACAACGGATTTCGGTATATCTTATGAAAGAGTAAAGAATTCAATTTAAAAGCATATACTGATGTAGATTGGGTGGAAAACATTGATGAAAGAAAGAGTATGAGTGGAGAATCATTAATTTTGGAAACTTCCTGGTGTTTTGGGTAAGTGTTAATGGTGTTGGATACCATAAACATACAAGGTGTATCCCCGATGTGAAGTCCCAACTAGACCTCTCACCATTTGGAGTAGGAGCCCCATCCGAATTATCATCCTGACCACCATAACTTAATGTTTGCCTTGCTTCAATGGATAACATAAGAGATTATATACATAAACCTTGAAAGAGCAAGTAAGTTCACATTCTAAAACACCGATGGCAATGCGTAAAGCGTGGCCTTCGTAAGCGGGAGACGAGAGTGAGTCTTAAGAAGGAAGTAATAGTACTAACCTAAGAGAGAAAAATTAGAGAATGAAAATATTTGTTAGGAAAATAGTTCACATAACTATCATTAAAGCGAATACAACACACATTCAAAAAGATGAGTACCAAATCCACCGAAATAGTTCAATTTCTCTAGTGCATATTAACACAAGATATACCATAAACATCCTAAGAATAGTGCTAAAACATTCACGATCCATGCATGAAAATGTGTTAGGTCATTGAGCTTCAATATTAGGTGAAAGATCCAAGTATACATTTATAATGGTGAGGCACTAGTTCTAGTATTGGAACGTTAAGTCACTTGTTTCTTCTCCAAAGAATAGTTTTCTCTTATGCCAAGTTAGAGAAGCCAAGACTAGCTCGCCAAAACCTAAGCCTCCAAATCCTTTTTCTTGAGTTTTGAGGTTGCTTTTATAACAATAGGAATGACCTTTTATCTCCTTGTAACTCCTAAATTATCCTCAAGGCTCTTGGACTTCTAATGTGTCCTTTCAACTTCTCCTAAAGATTCTTTTGTCCATACATGACTATGTGACTCTTCATGTTCCACATATGACTCTTGGACTTCCACACATAAAATTTTGTCCTTTTCCTTAGAAGTACATCATTACTTTCCAAATGAAAATGGGGCATGACACATGTACACATATTTACCATTATGATGACACTTGTACAAGTTATAACTTGACAATGATGATGTGGGAATGGCAAGTTATTGTCCATGTTGCTCTGTCTTCAATATTAATGAAAGATTTGATCAACACTTAATGTTTCTGAAAGGTCCTCTTTGTTTCTTATCTACATCCTCCAAAGGGTCTTGGATCAATATTGGAATTGTTTGAGTCATCATGCAGTGTCTTGTTTCTGTCCTGGTTCATGATCTGCTTCATGTCTCCATGATAGCTTTCTTTGGTGTTTCTTCTTCGTATGTGTTTATTTATGGCTTCTCTTTGATATATAATTTTAGCGTCACCTTCTCATCCTAAGAATGTATTTATTTCAATGAATATCATTCATGAAAAGGCATAATCATTCTTGAAATAATCTATTCTATCGCTACTTAGCTCATGGAATGATCAACTCATGATAGGGTTGTGGAAGGGTTCAAAGGAGGAGGCTTGATTGGGATGGCGCAGTCAAACTCAATAGTGTCTTAGGAAGACTGTGTTCTTCATTATTACTATGCCATGCACTATTAGGAGGAGGTCTCCTTGGTCTAGTGTTGTGGGGAAGATGAAGGGACAAGGTGGCGTGATTGTTGCTTAAGACTATGCCATGTGCTAAGGAGGAAATAGAGGAAGACTTGAAAAGTGAAATTTGACTGGTCAAGGGTTAAGAGGAGGCCACCTTGAGCCTTTTTACTACACCATGAACTAAAGAATAAATGTCTAAGAAAGTGTGAGGGAAAGGGGTAAGGGGAAGAGGGAAGGATGAAGGCTTCAAGCTTTAGACTACACTATGCGTTGAACAAGAAATATGATAGCTTAAGGAAAGCGTTGTTAGAGTGGTAAAACGACCACTCTCTCTTCAGACTCTACCACGCACTAAGGTAGAATTCTCTAGGAAGAGGCTTGAGCGCATAACAAATTAGGAAGAGGGAAGGGTGAAGGATTGTTGCTTCATTGTGTGCCATGCACTAGGAGGAAGAGAAAGCTCAAGGGACAACAATGTTTACTGGCCAACGGGTCATTATTGGTTTTGAATGTGCTTTTCCTCTTATTCTAACATAGTTTGACCCAAGGGTGGGTTCTTTTCCACTTGGAAGTGTTTTCGCTACACTGGGAGGATACGAGGGTCTTTGTAATGAAAAATTTTCTTCTCTAAGGGGATGGAGGGTGTCCATGTTGTTATCCAAGAGTGTTATATGTGTTATGAAAGTGAGGCATTATAACTAATAAGGGTTAGGTGTCTACCCTTGGGAGGTTCATAATGTGAAATTGTTTTAGGTAATTTTGAGGAGGCCTTAGTGCAAAAATATTGATGAGAAAGGATACGTAAATTAGGCTCATGAATAGGCTAGGCATGTCCCTTGATAATAGGGTTCATGCCTTCACAATTTTCACTGGACAAGAGGACCAACAAGAGCTCCATAATGGTTGAGTATGAGGCCAACATAGTAGGAGGGGGAAATGCATCCAAACATGACTCAAGCTTGGATCAAACATATGGAAACAATGAATACAAGAAAAAAGGATACACAAAACCCATGGATAGAAATCATACCTAGAAAAAAAACAAAACAACACTTATTTCTTAGTGTGACAATTCAAACGACACATTACGACACCTAGAACACAAGTTATGACAAAAGTGACTATTGTGACCTATTGGTGTGCTAAGCTATAGGAAAGTGTATGGCGTATATTTTAATGATATTTAAGAACATCTAATGTAGAATAATGTTCCAAAACTCACTCTAGTGATAAACAAAGGCATGCCACATGCAAGAGTGAAAACAACAAAAGCGACACCTAGAATAGGAGGACAACATGAAGATGAAACTTGTAAGATGTGAAAAAAAATTGAAAGTGACACATGCCAGAGAAAAGATAACATGAAAAAATCACATACTAAAGTGAAAGAAATAAAAATCAACAATCATGAATGTGAAAGAAACAACTGTGAAAGTGACGGTGTGCAAAAGCAACAATTGAGAAAAATCATCGAAATAGAAGTACAAATGCAACCAAAGTGAGGGAGACTGTCAACACAAGTCTACACTAATTGTCGATTTGAGTTAGACATCACCAGGGAGCTATCTTAATGGATGGTGCTATGAGTTTTCAGGCTAGAAAAAATGAAGTGTGCTCATCAACTCATTGAAGAATTAGCATGTGTGTGAGAAAGTGACTTGTTAGTTTAAAAATAGGAAGAATTTTTAAACCTTTTAGAAAAAAATCAATATACCATGGAGTAAACATAGGATTACGAACCATAAGATCCTTAGTAGGCTCCAAAATTCAAGTGTAGGAAAAATTTGGAGGGTGTTGATCGCAATGTCAACTCTTGGCAACACACTGGTACAACTTCAGCTTCCCTATTTAGGTTTAATTTTGTAAGTGAAAGTTCTGAGTCATTGAAGAAGTATTGATTCATCTTATAGACTACCTTAGCTTTCATATTTAATCAGGTTAGAGATATAGTCCCCTCCATTCTCTTACTCATTTAAACACATATCAAGGCTTTCCAAATCACAATTTTTTCGATCTAGGAAAGGGTAATATATAATTGTGAGTTTAACATATTGAACGTATGAGTTTTCATCTCTAGTGCTTCTTTGCTGTGAGAAGGCCTTGCCAGATTCTTGGTGGAGTCACTACAACAACACAAGAATCGCTTTGCTGCTAGCAATCCTAAACAGTAGCCCAACGAAGTTACTTATTTCACCTCTCTACCGAGGAAGCCTTTCTCTTCTTTCACCCTTTATTTATTTATTTATAGAACAATTCTTAGGCACTTATTTATTTCATGGGTGGAAGAGGGATCCTGAATTATTGAGAGAAGGAGAGGTTGTTCCTTCAAAGATAAGTATATATACCTCTAATATTGGTTTGTGCACTAATTGATTTTCCCCTTACCTTTCTCTACTTAATTGGATCAACAAGAAAAAATGAAATTTACTTACAATGCCGAGTTGAGGAATGAGGATCCTAGTATAACTATGGGATTTATAGTTTTACGAAAGGATTTTTGTTTAAGTGGATCATATTTTCTATTCAGACATCATTGACTTTAAATATATGCAAACCCAAGATAGAGAATAGGTAAAGGATTAGCCAAGCATTATTTGCCATCCCAATTTCCCTTTTCCAATTTTCCACATTGTCTTTTGATCCAAACAAAGTATCTTTCATGCAAATTATTATTAAGAAAACATGAAATAAAATACGTAATAGATCAGATAAAATTGATATGTAAGGTAACATGCATAAAAGAGAACTAGGAAACAAAACAAATGTAGAGGCTATATTGACAGAACAACAGAGGGTGGATGTAATGCAAGGGAGGCTAAATGCAAATATACCTACTTCTAACGCTATAAGGTCAGGGACAAGTGTAATGAAATTTCCAATTACGCCACCATAATTGGTCCCGACCTGTAAACAAAAATATAAGAAAAATTATGATCGATATATGATAATGTGTAATATAAGATATACAAGCTTGAAAATATTGCAAAAAAAGTTGAATGTCTTACCTACAGGATGAAATATGTGTCATAACAACATACTTTATCAAATCAACAACCTTACCTTTTTTATAAGAACAAGAATCATACAAACCTCCACAACTCATTGTGAAAGCACCTGCATCTCTGTTATCCTTATTATCAAACATTAAGAAAGATAGAAATTTGTTATTAGCATAAATTAATTATAGATACGATGTTTCTAACTGATCATACATCTGAGCATGAAATTCATAATATTCCTCTTCAATATCTTGAAATTCATGAAAGGGTGAACTTAAAATTGATAGTATGGAATCAGGATGAGAATCTTGTAATGGAAAGTAAATCTAATCATGTTCAGGAAGCTTGTCAAGAGAGTGAAATCCTAATATAACCATCAACAAAGCTTGAAATGCCTCAACTGCTTGACAATTATCTGAATATCGAGATGCCAAATCATAAAGGTAAATTGATGTAAAACAAATGTCTGGGGATATGCCCTTGTTAAAATTAAAAATTCAATAACAATTATCATGATCTGATAGACTAATTGTGGTACAAGACTCTTGATCAGTAAAAAAAAAGATAGATAAGTTTGAACAACTTTGCAAATGATTCGAACAAAAGAGGCATACTCTTTGCAAGTTGAATGTAACCAACCATTTCCTTGTGACTAGTTAACATCATAATTATATAAAAAACTAAAAAGGAATTCCAACATGGAAAAAACATGAAACCAATCAAGATGTAGTGGGTGGAAAAGAGGAATTTGATTCACCAAATATCTAAAACATTTAGTTACACCCAAGAGGACATCCAATGGCATGAAAAAAATGATTAGAATTATAATATTCATAAGAAGGATTAGTAGTTGATTATTTTTAAAAGAATATGATAGGTATGAACCATTCAGCTAGTGATAATCTTCAAAATGACCAAATTCATAGCTTTGTTCATTCATGAGAGGAAATCATTTCAAACCCTAGTTTGATACAAGGGATTTGCATGGAAATGAACTAACTTAACTATAATCCTTAATTAGATTAGACATTGAATCTTTAAATTTGAAAGAGTTATATCCAAAATACCAAACATATTTCAAGAGGGGGTTTACATCTAGTGAAACTATGCTAAGGAAATAATTTTTCGCGAAAATGAAGATCTAATTTAGTTTCAAGATCTTACCAGAGTCACGAAAACCTAACATAACCATCTAAGAAAGTTGAAATGCCTCTATTCCCTTAGAATTCATATGCCTTTCCAATATTGTAGAATTGCATTCTAAAGATTGGATTAGATCATGCGTGGGTTGGGGAGAACTACTACTAGTAATTGCAACAATATTACTACTATCAAGATGGTAGAAACCTACATCGTTAAATCAATTAGACCTTGCATATTCAGCAAACAGAGTACTCAAGTAATAAGATTCTTCTATTTGAACATCCAAGGATGAATAGATTAGACAAACATCATGAGAAACCTGAGATGAAGAATTTTCCTCATGTAAAATGGGGAATGATAAGGGATGGAACGAATGCTAAATGATTTCATTGTTCGCTTATTCATCATGGGTGGCCTCATTACCATACGAAAATGTAGAATTCATCTTATTGGGTGGGATATATGAAGAGAAGGACATGTGAGAAATAGGACACAAGGAACAACAAGTTGAGCGAGAAGCTTCCATGAGAAAATATTCGTTAACCAAAAGAGATTTAAGATCTAAATATTTTGAAAAAAATTTGTCTTTACAAATCGAAAGATCAAATGGTGTGATTGGGTAACCATCATTACTAAAATAATGGAGACAAAATCATCAGGATGATGGTTGTTGAAGACTTCATATTGATTAGTAAAATCAGTTTCATTTGATTCGTCATTGAGATTAATAGATTCAAACTCAACCAAGGATGAAAGAACATTATATCGACATGGAGGATTTTGAAAATTTAGGAGAAATATTGAAAGAATCCTTACCTTGTTGTTCATTTATCTGTGAAATGTGACTACCTTTCCACTAATCGATGTTTAGATTAGAAAATTGAAAATCGGGTAGATCAAGGGGTAAGGGGTTACGAGAACGAGATGGTAGAGGAGGACAAGAATCAAAATCAAATTCAATGCTAGAGTTATGAATGTTAAGATCATCTTGACAGACCATGGGAGTAGGATTCACCTTAGGCTACACGAACCATTCCAAAGTTTACTCCAATGGATCTGGATCATGAGAAACATATGAAGGTTGAAGAGGTGGATCAACGATTTAATTTGCATAAGGGAAAAAAGGAATAGTAGGTTCCTCCTCCTAGATTAGAGGTGTCTCATGATTACAAAAGTTGGGAGAACAAAAACATCTTGGGGTTTAGATTCATGCTGATTCAACAAGATCCAAACAAAATGTTCAAACTTTTGCTTAAATAAATCTCAATCCATATCTTCTTCAGGAAACTCACCAGATATGTGAAGGAATATGTTAGTAAAATCCTCAAGTGATTCATTAGGCTCTATTCTAAGTTGATTTATTCTTTAATAAAAAAGTTACTAATCATACCTTTGAAAAGCTCGATGAAGCTCCTTAAGGAATTGATCAAAAGAATGGATGAAACAAGATGGTAAGGTATGAAACCATAGATTAACTCAACCTTCAAGAGTGAGAGTGAATAGAATACACACAACATCTTCATCATCAATTTCAAGAGATTTACAAAAACCAATAAAATCATTTATGTTTTTGGATAAAAATGTACCACCATCAGCATCAAACATGAATTAATACAAGACATGAAGAATTTAAACACATTACTGATTTAAACACATATCAAGGCTTTCCAAATCGCAATTTTTTCGATCTAGGAAAGGGTAATATATAATTGCGAGTTTAACATATTGAACGTATGAGTTTTCATCTCTAGTGCTTCTTCACTGTGAGAAGGCCTTGCCAGATTCTTGGTGGAGTCACTACAACAACACAAGAATCGCTTTGTTGCCAACGATCGTAAACAGTACCCCAATGAAGTTACTTATTTCACCTCTCTACCCAGGAAGCCTTTCTCTTCTTTCACCCTTTATTTATTTATTTATAGAACAATTCTTAGGCACTTATTTATTTCAAGGGTGGAAGAGGGATCCTGAATTACTGAGAGTAGGAGAGGTTGTTCCTTCAAAGATAGGTATATAGACCTCTAATATTGGTTTGTGCACTAATTGATTTTCCCCTTACCTTTCTCTACTTAATTGGATCAACAAGAAAAAATGAAATTTACTTACAATTCCGAGTTTAGGAATGAGGATCCTAGTATAACTATGGGATTTATAGTTTTACGAAAGGATTTTTGTTTAAGTGGATCATATTTTCTATTCAGACATCATTGACTTTAAATATATGCAAACCCAAGATAGAGAATAGGTAAAGGATTAGCCAAGCATTATTCACCATCCCAATTTCCCTTTTCAAAATTTCCACATTGTCTTTTGATCCAAACAAAGTATCTTTCATGCAAATTATTATTAAGAAAACATGAAAGAAAATACATAATAGATCAGATAAAATTGATATGTAAGGTAACATGCATAAAAGAGAACTAGGAAACAAAACAAATGTAGAGGCTATATTGACAGAACAACAGAGGGTGGATGTAATGCAAGGGAGGCTAAATGCAAATATACCTACTTCTAACCTAAGTAGCTATAAGGTCAGGGGGAAGTGTAATGAAATTTCCAATTATGCCACCATAATTGATCCCGACCTGCAAACAAAAAGATAAGACAAATTATGATCGATATATGATAATGTGTAATATAAGATATACACGCTTGAAAATCTTGCAAAAAAAGTTGAATGTCTTACCTACAGGATGAAATATGTGTCATAACAACTTACTTTATCAAATCAACAACCTTACCTTTTTTATAAGAACAAGAATCATACAAACCTCTAAAACTCATTGTGAAAGCACCTGCATCTCTGTTATCCTTATTATCAAACATTAAGAAAGACAGAAATTTGCTATTAGCGTAAATTAATTATAGGTACGATGTTTCTAACTGATCATACATCTGATCATGAAATTCATAATATTCCTCTTCAATATCCTGAAATTCATGAAAGGGTGAACTTAAAATTGATAGTATGGAATCAGGATGAGAATCTTGTAATGGAAAGTAAATCTAATCATGTTCAGGAAGCTTTCAAGATAGTGAAATCCTAATATAACTGCCAACAAAGGTTGAAATGCCTCAACTGCTTGACAATTATCTGAATATCGAGATGCCAAATCATAAAGGTAAATTGATGTAAAACAAATGTCAGGGGATATACCCTTGGGAAAATTAAAAAGTCAATAACAATTATCATGATCTGATAGACTAATTGTGGCACAAGACTCTTGATTAGTAAAGAAAAAGATAGATAAGTTTGAATAACTTTGCAAACGATTTGAACAAAATAGGCATATTCTTTGGAATTCGAATGTAACCAACCATTTCCTTGTGACTAGTTAACATCATAATTATATAAAAAACTAAAAAGGAATTCCAACATGGAAAACACTTGAAACCAATCAAGATGTAGTGGGTGAAAAAGAGGAATTTGATTCACCAAATATCTAAAACATTTTAGTTATACTCAAGAGGACATCCAATTCCATGAAAAAAATGATTAGCATTATAATATTCATAAGAAGGATTAGCAGTTGATTATTTTCAAAAGAATATGATAGGTATGAACCCTTCAGCTAGTGATAATCTTCAAAATGACCAAATTCATAGCTTTGTTCATTCATGAGAGGAAATCATTTCAAACCCTAGTTTGATACAAGGGATTTGCATGGAAATGAACTAACTTAACTATAATCCTTAATTAGATTAGACATTGAATCTTTAAATTTGAAAGAGTTATATCCAAAATACCAAACATATTTCAAGAGGGGGTTTACATCTAGTGAAACTATGCTAAGGAAATAATTTTGCGCGAAAATGAAGATCTAATTTAGTTTCAAGATCTTAGTAAAGTCACGAAAACCTAACATAACCATCTAAGAAAGTTGAAATGCCTCTATTCCCTTAGAAGACCTATGCCTTTCCAATATTGTAGAATTGCATTCTAAAGATTGGATTAGATCATGCGTGGGTTGGGGAGAACTACTACTAGTAATTGCAACAATATTACTAGTATCAAGATGGTAGAAACCTACATCGTTAAATCGATTGGACCTTGCATATTCAACAAATGGAGTACTCAAGTAATAAGATTCTTCTAATTGAACGTCCAAGGATGAATAGATTAGACAAACATCATGAGAAACCTGAGATGAAGAATTTTCCTCATGTAAAATGGGGAATGATAAGGGATGGAACGAATGCTAAATGATTTCATTGTTCACTTATTCATCATGGGTGGCCTCATTACCATGCGAAAATGTAGAATTCATCTTATTGGGTGGGATATATGAAGAGAAGGACATGTGAGAAATAGGACACAAGGAACAACAAGTTGAGCGAGAAGCTTCCATGAGAAAATCTTCGTTAACCAAAAGAGATTTAAGATCTAAATATTTTGAAACAAATTTGTCTTAACAAATCGAAAGATCAAATGGTGTGATTGGGTAACCATCATTACTAAAATAATGGAGACAAAATCATCAGGATGATGGTTGTCGAAGACTTCATATTGATTAGTAAAATCAGTTTCATTTGATTCGTCATTGAGATTAATAGATTCAAACTCAACCAAGGATGAAAGCACATTATATCGACATGGAGGATTTTGAAAATTCAGGAGAAATATTGAAATAATCCTTACCTTGTTGTTCATTTATCTGTGAAATGTGACTACCTTTCTACTAATCAATGTTTAGATTAGAAAATTGAAAATCAGATAGATCAAGGGGTAAGGGGTTACAAGAATGAGATGGTAGAGGAGGTCAAGAATCAAAATCAAATTCAATGCTAGAGTTATGAATGTTAAGATCATCTTGAAAGACCATGGGATTAGGATTCAACTTAGGCTACATGAACCATTCCAAAGTTTACTCCAATGGATCTGGATCATGATAAACATATGAAGGTTGAAGAGGTGTATCAACAATTTAATTTGCATAAGGGAAAAAAGGAATAGTAGATTCCTCCTCTAAGATTTGAGGTGTCTCATGATTACAAAATTTGGGAGAACAAAAACATCTTGGGGTTTAGATTCACATTGATTCAACGAGATCCAAACAAAATGTTCAAACTTTTGCTTAAATAAATCCCAATCCATATCTTCTTCAGGAAACTCACCACATACGTGAAGGAATATGTTAGTAAAATCCTCAAGTGGTTCATTAGGCTCTATTCTAAGTTGATTTATTCTTTAATAAAAAAGTTACTAATCATACCTTTGAAAAGCTCGATGAAGCTCCTTAAGGAATTGATCAAAAGAATGGATGAAATAAGATGGTAAGGTATGAAACCATAGATTAACTCAACCTTCAAGAGTGAGAGTGAATAGAATACACACAACATCTTCATCATCAATTTTGACGAGATTTACAAAAACCAATAAAATCATTTATGTTTTTAGATAAAAATGTACAACCCTCACCATCAAACATGAATTAATACAAGACATGAAGACTTTCCATGGAGATGGAAAGTTAGCCAGGGGATAGTTTAGAAAAACACTCCAAGATTATGATTTGGGAAAGAGCCATTAAATATAAGAGATTCAAAATAGACTCAATGGGAGAAAATTCTCATCTGGCCCTCTGTTTAGTGCCAAAATAATGATGGTGTTGGATACCACCAAAATACAGGCCGTATCTCGAATTTGAAGTCCCAATTAGACCTCACACCATTTGTGGTAGAAGCCCCATCCATAGTCTCATCCCAACCACCACAACTTAATGTTCGCCTTGGTTACAATGGATAACATAAGATATTATATACATAAACATTGAATAAGCAAGTAAGTTTACATTGTGAAACATTGATTGCAATGTGTAAAAAAATACCCTCACGAGCAAGAGACAAGAGCGAGTCCCTGGAAGGAAGTAATAGTACTAACCTAAGAGAGACACACGAGAGCATGAAAATATTTGTTAGCAAAATACTTCACATAACAATAATTAAAGTTAATACAACACACATTCAATAAGATGAGTACCAAAGCCATCAAAATATTTCAATTTCTCCAATACATAAGAACACAAAATATACCGTAAACATCCCATGGATATTCATAAAACATTCAAAATACATGCATTAAAATTTGTTGGTTGATTGAGATTCAATATTACGTGAAATATCGAAGTACACAATTACAATTGTGAGGCACTAGTTCCAATAGTCAAACATTAATTCACTCCTTTCTTCTCCAAAGAATAGCTTTCTCTCTTGTGCCAAATTAGAGAAGCCAAGACTAGCTCTCCAAAGCCTAAGCCTCCAAAAGCCTTTTTCTTGAGTCATGAGGTTTCTTTTATAGCAAGGGGAATGACCTTTCATCTCCTCTTGACTCTTGAATTACCCTCATGACTCTTGGAATTGTAATCTATCCTTTGTACTTCTCCTAAAGACTCTTTTATCCATACATGACTATGTGACTCTTCATGTTCCACATATGACTCTTGGACTTCCACACATTACATTTTTTCCTTTTCCTTAGAAATACATCATTACATTCCACATGATTATGTGGCATGACACATGGACACATATTGACTATTTTGATGACACTTGTACAAGTTACAACATGAAAATGATGTCATGGACCTCATGATGAGGTCAAAATGTGAAGCTATCCTCCTTGTTGCTTTGTCTTCAATATTCGTGAAAGATCTAATCAACACTTCATATTTATTAAAGGTCCTCTTTCTTGCTTCCCTTCATCCTGCAAAGGGCCTTGGATCAATATTTAAATCCTTTGAGTCATCATGCAATGTATTCTTTTTGTCTTGGTCTATGGTATGCTTCACGTCTCCATGATAGCTCTGTTTGTTGCTTCTTCTCCACAAGTGTTTCTTTATGCCTTCTCTTTGATATATGCATGTGCATCACCTTCTCATGCTAAGAAGGTACCCTTTTCAATGAAAATAATTCATGACAAGGCATAATCAATCTTGAAGTAATCTATTCTATCACTACTCAACTCATAGAATTGTAAACCCATGATATGCCTATGGAAGGTTCGAAAGGAGGAGGCTTGATTAGGAGGGCACAATTAAACTAAAAAATGGATTAGGAAGGCTCCACTGTTCATTATCACTACACCATGCACTATGAAGATGAGATATCTTCTGTCTAGCGCAATGGGGAAGTTGAAGGGACAAGGTGGTTAGATTTTTTTCTTACGATTGCACCATGCGCTAAGAAGGAAAGAGAGGAAGACTTGGAAAGCACAACTTGATAGGTCAAGGGTTGAGAGGACAACTCCTTGAGCCTTCCTATTTTGCCATGTGCTAAAGAAGAAAGGTCTAAAGAAGTGTTAGTGTAAGGGGGGAGAGGAACAGGGAAGGAAGAAGGCTTCAAGCTAAAGATTGCAATATGTGCTCAAGAAGAAGGAAGAGCCCTTAAGGAAAGTGAATTTTTATTAGGCAAAGGCTTACTATCTCCTTAGACTATGCCATGTATTGACGAAGACTTGTCAATGAATACACTTAAGTATAGAGAGCATTGGGAAGAGGGAAGGGTGAAGGAATGATGCTTCATTGTGCGCCATGTGTAGGGAGGATAAGGAAGCTCAAGGGCAAGAGTGATTTGACTTAACAAGGGGTCATTTTTGGCTTGGAATGGACTTTTCCCCCAAAAATAGAATAGTTTGAACAAACAATGGGTTCTTTTTCATATGGAATGCACTTTTCACTAAGGGAAGTCATAAGAAGGAAGCCAAGTTATGTAGGAGGGTTTTCACTGCACTGGGAGAATAAGGGGGTCCTTGTAATGCACAATCTAAATATACAAGAGTATGGGAGGAGTCAATGTTGTTATCTAGGAGTTTTGCATGTGTTATGCAAGGCATAGGTGACCTAAACTAAGTGTAGTTAGTCAGTATAAGCTAGAAGGGTTAGGTGTCTCGCCTTGGGAGGTTCATAATGCAGTAGTTTTGAGGTGATATTGAGGAGGCTTTGGTGCATGAATATTGATGAGAAATTTTGTATCAATGAGGCACATGAATAGTTTAGGATCATGTCTTAATAATATGTTTCATTCCTTCAAAACTTGCACTGGGCATGAGGACCAAGAAGAGCTCCATAATGGCTCAGTGTGGGGCAAACACATGGGGGCTTCACTAGGGGAGAAATACCATACCACGTGGGTTCATATTGGGAGATATATATTCCAGAAAAAATTGCATAATATATTGAGCATATAATAGGGGGTAAAAGGTTTTTATATTTTCCTCTATAAAAAATGGAGGTCAAAGTTAATGAAAAAATATAATGGAGTATAAAAAATGTTAGTAAAAACATGGATACTAGAATATCTCGTGAAAGTAGGGGTTTTTTTAATTGGGAAGGTGTATTGGGTTGATATTGGTAGGGGTTTAATTAATGTGATTTTTAGAGGTATTTTCCAATATGTAGTCAAATTAGGGGTATTGTTTAGTATACCACGAACTCACGTGATATGTCAAAGGTTCATTGAGTGAAGCCCTTGTGAGGCAACATACTAGGAGAGGGAAATGCATCCAAACATGAATCACACATGGATTACACACATTAGAACCATAAATACAATCGAGAAAGATACACAAGACCCATGATAGAAATGACACCTCGAAATGGCAACAAAGAGATGCTTATTTATAAGTGCGATAGTTGAAATGACACATTACGACAACTAGAACACATGTTATGATAAAAGTGATGACTGTGACCTAAAGACACACTCAACTATAGGAATGTGTCTACAAGATCATCTAATGTAAGATCATCTAATGTTGAAGAGTGCTCCATAAATAACTCTACTGATACGCAAAGGGGCGACACATGTAGGAGTGAAAACAACAAAAGAGACACCTACCACAGGAGGAAAACATGAAGATGATGCTTGAAAAATGAAAATGAACTTGAAAGAGACACGTGCTGGAGAAAAGATAACATGAAAATGTCACTTATTAAATTGAAATCAAGCAAAAGCAACAACTGGGAATGTAAAAGTGAGACTTGTGAAAGTGATGGTGCAAAAAAATGATAGTTGAGGAAATACACTGAAATAAAAGCACAAGTGCGATAGTTGAAATGACACATTACGACAACTAGAACACATGTTATGACAAAAGTGATGACTGTGACCTAAAGATACACTCAACTATAGGAATGTGTCTACAAGATCATCTAATGTAAGATCATCTAATGTTGAAGAGTGCTCCATAAATAACTCTACTGATACGCAAAGGGGCGACACATGTAGGAGTGAAAACAACAAAAGAGACACCTACCACAGGAGGAAAACATGAAGATGATGCTTGCAAAATGAAAATGAACTTGAAAGAGACACGTGCTGGAGAAAAGATAACATGAAAATGTCACTTATTAAATTGAAATCAAGCAAAAGCAACAACTGGGAATGTAAAAGTGAGACTTGTGAAAGTAATGGTGCAAAAAAATGATAGTTGAGGAAATACACTGAAATAAAAGCACAAGTGCGATAGTTGAAATGACACATTACGACAACTAGAACACATGTTATGACAAAAGTGATGACTGTGACCTAAAGATACACTCAACTATAGGAATGTGTCTACAAGATCATCTAATGTAAGATCATCTAATGTTGAAGAGTGCTCCATAAATAACTCTACTGATACGCAAAGGGGCGACACATGTAGGAGTGAAAACAACAAAAGAGACACCTACCACAGGAGGAAAACATGAAGATGATGCTTGCAAAATGAAAATGAACTTGAAAGAGACACGTGCTGGAGAAAAGATAACATGAAAATGTCACTTATTAAATTGAAATCAAGCAAAAGCAACAACTGGGAATGTAAAAGTGAGACTTGTGAAAGTAATGGTGCAAAAAAATGATAGTTGAGGAAATACACTGAAATAAAAGCACAAGTGCGATAGTTGAAATGACACATTACGACCACTAGAACACATGTTATGACAAAAGTGATGACTGTGACCTAAAGATACACTCAACTATAGGAATGTGTCTACAATATCATCTAATGTAAGATCATCTAATGTTGAAGAGTGCTCCATAAATAACTCTACTGATATGCAAAGGGGCGACACATGTAGGAGTGAAAACAACAAAAGAGACACCTACCATAGGAGGAAAACATGAAGATGATGCTTGCAAAATGAAAATGAACTTGAAAGAGACATGTGCTGGAGAAAAGATAACATGAAAATGTCACTTATTAAATTGAAATCAAGCAAAAGCAACAACTGGGAATGTAAAAGTGAGACTTGTGAAAGTGATGGTGCAAAAAAATGATAGTTGAGGAAATACACTGAAATAAAAGCACAAATGCAACCAAAGTGAGGGAGTTTGTTAAAGAAAGTGTGCATTGACTGTCGACATGAGTTTAACATCACCTAGGAATTGTCTTGATGGGTGGTGTTATGCCTATTCAAGCTAGCATAAAGGAAGTGTGCTCACGAACCCATCGAAGATTGAGCATGTGTGCGAGCAAGGGAATTGACATCTTAAAAGTAGGGAGAAAACTTAAACCTTTTAGAAATTATCAATCGACAATGGAGTAACCATAGGATGGAAGACTGTAACATCCTCAGTAGATTCGAAAATTCAAGTGTAGGTAAATTTTTTAAGGGTGTTGATCACAGAGTCAATAGTAAGCAAGAAAAAAAAATTGATTTTTTTATGTATAGCTAAAGCTAAATACATGGTTGCATCCACTTTTTGTACTTAGATCCTTTGGATGAAGCAAACACTAAAGGATATCAATGTTGAGTTTGAAGATTCAATCACCATCATGTGTGATAATACTAGATCCATTAGTATCTTCCAAGAACCCCATTATGCATTCAAAAACTAGTTATATTCCAATTATCATTCCATGAGAGGTCATTTTGTTGTTCATGTTGTTTGAATGAATATGTGGCTACTAATGAGTAGATTGTACATATTTTCACAAAACCACTTCCCAAGGGACCATTTGAGTACCTATGACATGAATTGGGAGTGGCCTCTCCCTAGCAAAATGAATAAGTTTGTTTGGGGATAAGAAACTACTCAATTTGTTGAAATATTTAGAGAGTAATTTGCAAGAGATGAAAGATGAAATGTTTTTTTTGTCATATATATGCATGTAAGGGGTTAAATTACTCAATAGTTCTGTATGAGTAAGAAATTGTCATGTTTGGTGAGACTACAATGTGTTTAGGTAGTGCTGTCATTATGTTTTAAAAGTAGTCCATCAATGTTCAATATTTTGTTTTGGAGACACATGGTTTAGGCAGAGATTCTTCAACCATGTGGACACTTTACCATTGATATCAAAGGGGGAGACATGTTCAAACATTGTGCTACACCTAAGGGGTCTTGTTATTTGTTAATTGAAAATTAAGTTTACAATTGGTTAAATAGGTGTAAAATTTGTAGGATATCTATTCACCCATTCCTTTTTTATTCCCAACATTTAATTATAAAAATATTTAATATATGAGTTAAACATATATATGTTGAGAAAATTGTAACAAAAAAAACATAGCAAAGTAAGAATAAGCAATGAGAGTTAAATGCCATAAGTAAAAACTAGAGTGTCACACTTGTATACATGACATTTTTTAAATTAAATTAAAAAAAAAAGCATAACTGCCTTTGAAATAAATTCCACTCTTTTATCTCTAACAACTACTAAAAATATTAAGTAGATGTTCTACCTAATAATCATTAATTACTAAATTAAATTTATAAAATTATTATTGCAAAATAAACAACCTATCGATATAGTTAAATATAATATCTTAAATCCTATAATAAATATACCTTAATTT
>APFE030204143.1:157695-172427 GCA_000404065.3 Pinus taeda
GTATGCATGAAGCTTTTTAATATATATTAAATGGCATGCATGAAGTTTTCCTTACATTGTGTACGAAGGTGCATACGTGGACTGAACTTGAAATCAAGAAGAGTGGAGTGAGAATGAAACATAAAACATGACCTTCTAAAATTTTAAATTCCCCTTTTTTAATTATTTCCCAATAGTTTAATGAAATACTTATAAGTTTGCGAGAGTTAGTAGAGAACCATGAGAGAGAATTGGTCAGTCTGCATATTAAGGTTGTATTTTATTTAAGAAGTGAGGGTGCATTTCTAGTTTTTTTTTAAAAGGATATTTTGTATATCTATTTTTTCAAAGGGGATTTGTAAATGAGTTGAGAATCGAAAATGAGGAGTATTAACCACTTAATGAGAAATTGGTTATAATTGCGCATTTTTTGCACCATCTTGTACTCTCTATTTAATAAAAAATATTATTTGGTGGTGGTTGAATCATTTTAGGGACGTTGGTTCTTGTCCCAAGTCAAAGTGGGTCATATTTAGTTCAATGTATACTTTCTCTATGATTCACTCTTATTTATAAAAAAAACAAGCGTCATTGTGTTTCCCAAACTTGATGACACAAGTTATTTTTATTGGAGCAAACTCATGCAACCTATATTCATCACTAAATATTTATCAAAACTTATAATTGATGGATATACTTTGTGTTTTCCTCATAAATTCAAAGCATTGAGAGACAATGATAGGAAATCTCCTAAGGAGATCATTAAGAGAGATAATGAAGCAATCTCACTTATTGGGAGTGCAATTGAAGAATCTATATTTGCAATAACCACTAGTTTAGTATCATCCAAGCAAGAATGGGATATATTAAGGAACACATATGAAGGTGTGGTTGTAACTAAATTACAAACGTTGAGGAGGAATTTTGAAAACTCTCATATGCAAAGCAATGAATCCTTTCATGATTACATCTGAAAAATGCAAGATCCTGTTAATCAGATGAGGTCATTAGGTGAATATGTTCTAGTAAGAAGGGTGATTGAGAAGATTTTAAAAAGTGTTATGCCCAAGTTCTAGATGGTCACCACTATTATTATGGTATCCAAAGATTTAAATACAATGGAAATTCATGAATTGAGTGGATTATTGTTAATTGTTGAACGGAGTCAACCATATGAATAAGTGGCACATGATATTTTTGCAAAGAAAGAGGAAGAGGAATGATTTGGGGTAATTATTAGAATCAGAATAAGAAAGGAAATTATCAAAACTCACAAGGAAATGCATATCCTTTGAGAGGCAGAGAGGGATCTTGCAGAAGAGGATGAGGAAGATATGGAGGCGAAAATAGAGGAAAAATGAGAAGACAAAAATATTATTATTGCCAAATTTGGCCATCTTAAGAGAGATTTTTAAGATAAAATGTGAGACAAGGAGAATAACAGTGCCAATGTAGTTGTTGAATAAACTAGGAATGAGAAGTTATTTATCTCAAGCTTAATGGTACATAGTGAAGAGATTGACGTATGGTATATTTATTTAGGATGTTCACCTCATATGACATCTCAAGAGGAGGCATTTTTCTGAAATTAATGATAATTATTCAAGTAAAGTCATGTTTGATGATGAGAGGATTTCTAAAGTGAAAGGAAAAGGAATAGGGTCAATATTAACATTACATGGAAAGAAGAAGTTAATTGAGGATATTTTATTAACAACATCATTGTAAGAATCAAATAAGTATGGGTGAATTCACTAACATGACTGGGCTTCGGTCCCCATTCCTTAGTCGGCCCCTTCCCGTCCAGCAAGCAGGAGAAGATATTCTTCTCCAGTTCCCTCTCCTGTTCAGTCGGCGATGCGGGCTCACCCTAATTTTTATTACTTAGGGCGGAGCCACTCACTATTCATATGGTGAGGGGTCACTCACTGGGCCGACATTGAATATGGACCTACTTTCTGTAGGACAGGTGATGGAGAAAAACTAAAACTTAGTGCTTCATAATAAAGAGTGCTTAATCATGGATAAGTGTTGGCTTATATGGGCCTGACCCACTTTCAGAAGAATTATTTAACCAAGCAAATCCCGCAGCTACCGGTCCTTTCGGCAACAGTATGCGGAGTGTGGACTGAGGTCTCATCTGAGGTAGCAGGGGAGGGTACTGGAACCAAGTTTCCGCACCCTTGGTATGTCTGGATGTGGTCTGGAGGTATCTCACCCTGCTCTACAGTCTTGCGCTGCTCTATATTCACATAGATCTAAACCCAAAATGATTTTAACTTTCTACGATCGCGCGGTTTACAGATCTAATCTATTTGATGAAGTATTGTAACTCAGATCTACTTAGAAGGGTATTTAATCAAACATTTAACAGATTTAACCAGTTCGCGGACTTAGAATAAACTTATATTCACATATATCTATAATATAAGCATATGTGCATAGATTAAATAGTTACATCAACCATTCATACAGTGAGATTTGCTATTGTCAGACAGAATTTATAGAAGAAACTTATCTTTATTTCCAGTTATCACCAATACATCCAGATCCGCCCTACGCACTCAGCTGTAGGGGTCCGCACACACAGTTGCGGACTCTTCCAGGCCTTTGTACACATAGCTACAAAGCATCTATCCATTACCCAAGCCTCTATCCACTACCCAAATCCTCGACTCGGATTTACAGACGCTTTCAGAGTGCTTCCTTAAAAAACCCATTACATTTCAGATTCAAGATCATCCCCGAAAGAACTGCCTTTCCCTCACAGAGCCACACTCTATTTATACCTTCCTATGGTCCATGGACTGACTTACTTCCTATTATTTTATATTATTTCTTGGGTGGAAAACCCTTTGATTCAGCCTTTTACATTTCACGCTCTGCATATTTCAGAGTTTTACAGTACTTTTATCCTACTTTCTAGGCTATCAGACCCAAAACTGTTGCATGGGACCTCTGCTACCCAACAGTCCCCCAACACAATCATTATGAATAGTCCCGAGTCACTCATTGGTGTGGTGAGACGTGCTACCGTGGCTTCGCGGTTCACTTGCCTCTAAGTGATGCTCGTCATTCTACTGCTTCTTCGTTGTCTGCTACAACACTTCGTCTGGCTCCTGCTTCATTGTTTCTACTAATTCTTGCGACCGGTAATGCTCATTCTGCTTTTCTCGGTTAACACAGAACACCCCCTCCTAGGATTTTAGCTCTAGCGGGGACACCGCATATGAGACCTCCTTGTACCATCGCAGCCATTTCCGACCTTCGTATCTACTCTTCGCACTGTCTGTGACAGCTTGTGTTGCAATTTTGTAAGATGTGTACTGTTGTCCGCAAGATCCCATTCCTCAAGGTCCATCAGAGATGACTTATTAATTTCGTTTCTACCCATGGTCTCCATCTTTGCATCCTTTCTCTGTATTTTTGTAGTTCGTTGGCCTACCCCCTGGCGGGGCGATGACATCTGGACCAATTCTGATTTGTGTCTCCTCTTTTCCGGTACATCCCCTACTGTGGATGTTGTAGTCTATGGGATGCCCACTGCTGTCAACACCATACTCCTTAGAGAGTCCCATTGCTTCCATGGCCATATCACCACCCTCGGGCTTATTCCTTGTGCAGAGATAATGAACAACTCCATATCAATACTCAACATATGTTTTCCAGAAGTGTAGTTCACCCGGTGGATGGCCCTCGGTGATTTATAAGCGATTCGACTTTCAATTTCACTAATTCCCACCTGTTCTAGTGTCCTTGTGTAAAATCTGTGGCAGCTCGTTCCATATCTGGTTCATACTTCTTCTCTTAATTGCTCGCCGCCCGCTCCCTTTCGCCATAATGTAGACATCTTGTCATGAATAGTGACATGAACGATCACCTTTGCTCGTAGCGATGTAGCAGCGTGCTTCGGACCGCTCGACCACGATCTTGGTGATGGGCCAGATCGACACATATCTTGGCACTCACGCTACCTTCCCCTAGACTGCTTTATTGTCCCGCACTCTCTTTCAACTGGCTGGAGTGGGGAGACTATCCTACAAACAGTTAGTTAGGCTGCCGGCCTGCCCGTATAGAGCTTCAGGCAACTGCCATTCACTCGGCTTGAGAAGGGGTCTCCATTGAGTTTGGCAAGCTGAACTGTGCCCCCATCAATAACTTGTTTGATGACATAGTGTCCCAACCAATGCATTCGCAATTTTCCAGGAAATTTCTCGAACTTACTGTTGTATAGCAATACTAGATCATTTTCCTTGAAGGTGTGCACCTTGATATGGTGATCATGCCATGCTTTCTCACACTGTTTCTATACTTGCGATGGAATTCAGCTAAAAACCGTTCCTCTTCCAGTTCCTATAGCTGTGCGAGCCTTTCCTTCAATGCCCCGTGGTCTGCCATACTTGTGATTGCTGCGATCTGCAAACTAGGCACAATATATTCCATAGGCATAATGGCCTCCTTGCCATAGACTAACGGAAAAGGTGTCTGGCCTGTCAATTTCTTGCACGTGGTTTGGTATGCCCATAGCATATCAGGGATTTGTAAGTCCCAGTCATTTCGTCGTGCATTATAGACCTTGGTGAACGTTGTCTCCAAGATTTTGTTGAATGCCTTAATGGTCCCATTCTCTTGCGGATTGTATGGCATACTCTGTTGGTGATATATTTGGAATTCCTCAATGAATGCACTGATTGTTTCATTCAGGAAATGCATTCCCCGATCACTCATGAGAATTTTGGATAGCCAAACGTTGTCAGTATGTTCTCGAACAAAAACTTCACAGCTGCTGCAGCCGTGCAATCCTTAATCGGCTATGCCTCTGCCCATCAAGTCAAATAATCTGTCGCGGTGATGATATAGTGTGCACCTATATTCCCTCGTGGCTTGATGGTTCCTATGAAATCGATTTCCCACTTCTCGAATGGTTGTAGCATCATCTGTGGCTGGAGCGGCATTTCATCTTGCCGCAATGGTTTCCCTGTCCATTGGCATACATCATAGGCTTGGCAGTATGCTTTCGAATCCTGATGCAAAGTGGGCCACCATTATCCTGCACGAAGAATCTTCTGGGCTATGGCGCGACCCGCATAATGTCTACTAACAACCCCCCCATGTGCTTTAGCCAGGATCTGTCCTCGCTTGAACTCCAGGACACATCTATGCAATATTTCGTCGTTGCCCATTTTGTAGAGTAGTCCTGCAATCAAGGTGAAGTCTGTTGTGTGTATAACCAATTCCTTCTTCTGTTGAAAAAAATATCCCTGCCGTACGGTTCTTGTAGTTAAGAAATGGATTATATCCTCAAAATGACCATCTGCTATGCGCATCGCATATAGTTGTGCATCCGGGAGTCCATCCTCTAGATTTGTAGGTTCTTCGCCGGTCTCAATTCGGGACAGGTGATCGGGGTTTGCATTTAGACGTCCCGGCTTTACGACGACCTAAAAATCATACTCTTGGAATAACAACAACCATATACAAATGCGCCCCCCCAACGCAGGGTTATTCACTAGGTATTTTAACGTTGAGTGATCAATATACATCTTAAAGTGACCTCCAAGCAGATAGTGGTGGAATTTTTGAAGTGTGTATACCATCGTTAATCCCTCGCGCTCAGTAGTGGAGTAATTCTTCTCAACTTTTGCCAACTGGGGACTTGGGAATGCAATCGAGTGGTCAATTCCCTTTGCTCCTGGTTGAGTAAGTACCGCCCCCAATGCGATACATGACGTGTCAACATGCACATGAAATTCAACGTCCCATTTTGGAAAGACCAATATAGGGGTTGATGCCATATTTTCCTTAAGCATCTCCAGACTTTTGTTGCATTCCTCATTCCAGCAATAAGTAGCATCCTTCTTCAGCAACTATTCCATCAGAGTCATGATTTGAGCGTAGCTTTTGATGAACTTCCAATAGTAGCCTGTGTGTCCCAGTGTGGCGCGTAATTGTTTGACACTTCACGATGCTTGCAGATTGAGTATGACGGTGATCTTTGATGGATCAACCATCAGGCCTTGCTTACAGACCCCATGGCTGAGCAGGTTCCCAAATGGGACAAGGAAAGTACACTTCTTTAAGTTTAGTGCAATCTAGTGTCGGTGAAAAGTATCCAACATCAGTTGTAAGCTCGCTACGTGCTTCTTAACTAGTCCAAATACAATCCAGTCATCAAGATAGACCTCTAAGAACTTGTGGATAAATTCTTTAAATGTCGCTACTACTATTCGTGAAAATATCGCCGACACATTCTTCAGTCCAAAGGGCATCACCATGTATTGAAAGCAACCCCATTCAGTGGCGAACATTGTTTTACTCTTGTCCTCTGGCGCGATCTTGATATAGTGGTATCCTGAGAACCCATCCGTGAAGGAGTAGGCTTCCTGCCCCCCCACATTTTCCGGTACGTCATCTGTAAACGGTGTTGGAACCAGATCGTTAACACAAGCATCATTGAGCTTCTTGAGATCCACACAGATGTGAATCTCACCCTTCTATTTCTTCTCCTACACAACCATCGGACTTACCCAGTCAGACTCCTCGACTGGTTCAATGATTCCTACTGCTAGCATCTTGTCCAGTTCTTTGCGGACCTTTGCTTTATATTTTGGATTCAATCGGTAGGGTCGCTGCTTCACCAGTTTCGCATCTAGATTCAATGTTATCTTCATCATTCCCAGGTCTCCTAGGATCCCTTTTAGCTCCATGATCTTTGTCGAGAAAAATCCTCGATATTCTCGAAGCAATTTGACGACATTCTCCACTGTGGCATCGTCCCAATAGTTTCCCAGCATTGCATTCTTCGGCTCTTCTTCAGTCCCGATATTGGCTTGTTTCATTTTTAATGGTGTCGTGATATCTAGATCTTCGATTTCAGGTCTGCGCACCTCACGAATCCCCTCTGATTCTAAAATATTGACGTTTCGCGAATTGTCCTCATAATCGTCTACCTGAACATTATAGCTTTCAAGGGCCTGGCTCAGCTGTCGCGACGAGTCGAGTTGCACAGTTTCCTGTGGTTCTAGTGGTGCCTTGGAAATGCTTCGTCCACAAGGTTCATTCATTGGTCTTAAAAGAGGAATGTCGACAAAAACCCTGCGCACAAGATATCCCACTCACCTGTGTCGTGCCGGAGCTCCGCTTCAGTATACCAGTTTCTTTGAATGACTTCTAGGGTGTGATAAAATAAGTGCAGCCATTCTGGCTGAGGTTCCTCTACATAGGCTTTGATCCATCTGGTAAGGTGCATGCGTGGGTCATCACGTCCATTGTATTTCTCGGTTATGTGTAGTTCTAGTTTCCCAAATATGATCTTCATGATGCGCATGCAAGGGCGCCAATCTTCAAACGTCCCTTCATGTGCACCTGACCAATGTGCAGGTGTTGCGCGTAGCACCCACCTCAACGCATCAAACCGTTGGTGCTCTGGTACTCCGATTTCAAATTTGGTCAGGAATTCATCTATTATTGTCAACCCATCATTGTTATAGACATTTTTGGGCACTTCAAACCAAATCATAAATGTCCATAAACTGAGGGCTCCTAAGTCCCTAAAAGTGTTGCTTCACTGCCTCAAGGAACAAGGTCAGCTGATTACATCATCTCCCAGAAGTTCTCCACTGAAAACTGCTCATAAATGGTCAAAACTGGACCATACTGAAAGCCCAATGAAGAGGGTGCGATGCATATCACCTTCCTAGTGTATAGAGTGTGATGCATACTGAATGGCTCCTCTGTAGGGTGCGATGGTCGGGAATGGACAAATGGCAAGGGTAAAGTGCGAGGTTGAAGATCATGGAATCTTCCAGAAGCTTCCCCTCTGACACTTGCCTCTTTGTTTTCGACCAGGGGATCAGTAAGAGATCATCATTCTCCAAGTGGAAGTAGGAACTATCAGAGAGAGGGCACTAATCAAGACCCCAGAAGATGACTCACCTCCCTATAATCATCTATATATGGATCCCTCGTCATAGAGATCTAGGGGCTGGAATTTTGTATCTTATAGAGAAGTGGTGTTGGTTTTCTGGTGTAATTTCATAGTGTTGGGTGATCTAAGCTTTACTTGAGGTGAAGAAGGTCCTTCTTACTAGAGGATGATGCTGGGTCAGAACATATGGTTGTAATCCTCTTGCTACTTTTCATCTTAATAAAGCTATTCAAGTTTTCCTCCATATTCTTGTATGTTTCATTATATATGCATTTGTATGGTTAACACACATCTGGTCATGTGTTATTTATGAATATAGATCTGTGTTCTTCGGTAGTAGTATGTTGTTGTGATGCAGAAGCGGCAAGGCTCTATCAAGAAGGAGAGGAAATCGAGCGCAAGACTAAGTTTGGTCTCCTTTGTTCCACTCCTATCTATTTTCATAAAGGAAAGCGAAAGTAGACTTTACTTGTTTGTTTCTAAGATAGCCACCAATCTTAGTGGGAATAGCAGCATCTAAGTGGACACTATTCCCGGTAACAAAATGGCGACTCCGCTAGGGAGCGACTAGATTATTTGTTAGCGTATCTATCTTTGTTTCTTTTATAAACTTACAGACGGAGCCTGAAGCCAAGCCAGCTAGCCTTCGAACTGCATTTGTTATACAAATGAAAAGTAGATCAATGTTGCTTCTGTCTATCTCCAGGTTTTGTTTATGAATTAAACAATCGATCTGCAAACAGTCTAATTGCCCTAAGTGGTGGCTCTAGTAACCGCTTTAGATCACCCCTATGTTTTACATATACTGAACATTACTTACTCGGCCTAAATCCCTGAATTGAATTGCAAACTGTGAGTGAAAACTTGTTTAAAGTATCACACTGGTACCATCGCACCCTACCTTCAAGGCAGACTGTATGCATCGCACTTCCCGAGAGCAGTAGGTGCACTGCATACTAAATTCACAGTGTGACATGTGCAATGGTCAGGGAAGGTTAACTTTACCTTCAGACTGTGGTTTTTTCTCACTGTTTTCTGTCCTATTCAGGAGTTTTGTTGTCTGTAGTTAGTGTATCTCTATGAAAACCCCCTTCTCTTGCATTATTCCACCTCCTTAGTGCAAAGAACTGTAAGTGTTTTTATGTATTGTGTGCCATTTTCAGTCCTCTTTTGCAAAAAAGTAGCATAGTCAAACTGTCGTTTCTAGATCTCAAAGTGTCGTAGCTGTCGTTTTTAGTTTTAGAAGAAAATCCCATTGTTCTTGATAGTCTATTATATAGTTACTATTGCATATGATTTGAATTAGTAGTTTTTAAAGGGTCAAAAAGCAATTTTCATTTCAAAATCGCAAAGTGTCTCTCTTACCTTCACTCCATTTTAAAAAGAAATTTGTTGAGTATTGTTGCTTTAAAACTAATTCAGATTTGCACATAGCTTTCTTATCATCATTCATACATTAAGAAGGCTGAAAACAAATACATGCATGTGCATTTGCATTTCGATTGCTTGGTTTGATTTAGGACAATGCATTTAGCGTGTGCTCTGTGCTCTTTGCAGAAAGATTCTCAACTTTCTTTCCTTAGTAGCTAGGATTTTAATTGCCAAAAGAAGATTAAATGTTTGTTTATCATCTTAGACTACATTTTAGGAATTGTATACACATCACGCGGTGAACCTGAAAGGCAAATTGTTAAGCAAGATCAAATTAAAATAAATTTAATGAATCTAACAATGCTTTGGAACCTAACGCACAACATCTAGAGGTCTAGGCTAGAGACGTATTCCGGCGTCGTAAAACCTGGTAACTGTTGCTTTCATTGTTGGTTGGGTGATTCCTCCACTCTGAGACGGCAAGTGCCAGTATGGACTTGTGCTCCCACATACCGTCGAGTATATTTTTGGAGACCACAATAGGCTGCATCCTTTATCCTTAGGAAGCCGTGTATGCCGCTCTATCGATCGCAATGCACTGAACACAACATTTGGGAAGATTGACTGCCGTACCGTAAAAAGCATTCTGTAGTTTTGCGATTGGTTTGGTAATCCTCTCTACCTAGATCTCCATAGAAGTCCATTTTGCTCCTTTTCATACTCCTTAAAGGAAAAGGTCCTCTGAGCACTTGTCACTTCAGGCTCAATAAAAATTGAAGGCAACTAGAGTCATCTTTTGTTTTTTCTCGACTCTTTAAAATTGAAAAAACAAGTTGTGTCAAAGCGTCTAAAATTTATTTTAATCGGAATAACAACACAATTTCCCCCATTGGTCTTTAGGTTGAGAAAATGGAGTCTACCAACCAAGGATTTCCCCTTGGAGGATATCCTAGTCCCTTCTCCTCTTGGGGAGATGTTGGTGCACCCCATATGGCCACTCCGTCACTTGCAGGGTTGACAATTAGTTTGCCTGTCTAGCTCTTCTCTACCTCTGTCGTTCAGAATCCCGTAATTCCTGAACAACCAAGTGAACTACTAGATGACACTAGAGTTGCCTCCCAACCTTCTACTTCATCTGATTCTCCCTCTCCTGCTTCCTCTTCGCTTGATAAAGCCGATAAAGCTAAAAATCAAGTAACTGAGAAGAAAAAGAAGCAGAAAGAGAAAAAAGAAAAGAAGAAAAAGGACCAAAATCGGAAGGGGGCAACCAAGCGTCATCTAGCAAAAATCCTCACACCGCATCATCAAAACCTAAATCTCCTTGTGTCATTTGCAATGGAGACCACTATCACCGAGAATGTCCCTGCATCCCTTGGATATTAAGGGACTAGTCTCCTCGTTTGCACAATCTGGTGGCATCAACCTCTAACGATCATGTTGAATGCACACCATCAACCAGTGAAAGTGAAGCACCTGGACAAAGAAGGAATCCCAGATTTCCTTGTAAATTATGTGAAGGGAATCACGTCGTCCACCGTTGTCCCTTCCTTGACGAAGCTAAAAGAGTTTTGGATGACCGTCCTGCTTCACCGCTAAGGCTTCCTCCTGGATATAAAAAACTCTTGCCAAGTCCTCCACTGGTTGAAAATCCAGTTGACCCGTCATTGTGGTTGGCCAAAGCATCTATCATTGAAAATGAACCCTCTGAATCCATACCAAACGAAAGTCAAAAGGTCAAGATGGCAGTTGACCCAGTCTTGCCTTCAGAGTGTTCATCTTCGAATGATACCGTCACTGAAGAGAAAGAGAATGACACCGTTCAAATTATTTTCATAAACACAGATTCCGATGAACTTGGGGGCAGTCCACCCATTCCCTTATCGCAAGAAGGAAGTTCATCAGAGTCATATCCGGCTGTCTATTTGGTCCCACCACCAAGCAACCTAGTCGTTTCCTTCGACTAGAATCTACTAGGCAGACCCCATTTACCAGCTGGTGTACCATTCAAAATCATTGTACAAGCTTACAGAATGGTTATGGCTGGTACCATCATCGATGAAGGGGCTTCTGTGGGTATATTTTCCTCAAATGCTTAGAAAGCGCTTGGTTTGCCATCGCTGTTTCCTGAAATGAGAAATCTGACAGGCTTCGACAAAGGAACTAGTTGACCTTTAGGGATCCTTTCAAATGTGCCCATTACTTTGAGAAGGAAAACCATTCACATGAACATAATGGTAGTTCAAGGACCCTGGATTATAATCTACTCCTTGGACGTGACTATATTTATTGCATGGGAGCGATCGTCTTCTCACTCTTTAGAGTAATGTGTTTTTCGCACAAAGGCAGGATGGTCAAGCTCGTAGACCAAATGTCATTCCCCGATTCACAAATCACAAATAGTAAAATTCCATCTCTGAATGGTCTCTTCACACAAGGAATGTCTCATCGATCCCCATTTCGTCCACCTGATGAGCGCGAGTGATTCAGGAGGATGTGATTGAAACCTAGGGGGCATGCACCCTGGTCTATTTCGATAGGAAAACCTTGGGTATAGAGTAGGTTTCTGCGGAGGATATATGACTAGTTTGACGAACCCATCCTTACAGGAAAATGGGATCAAGCTGGAATAAGATACCTTCGTTAAAGTTATGTGAGTGGAGTAACTCTACGCCACTCACCATTGTCTATTTCGGTAGATATCGTCAACGGAGCATTATATCTGCTACGTGGATGGAACTTTCATGGTAACCTGAGAATTTTTCGCTATACCTGGGGGCATTCAAACCTCTTGCAAGCAAGCGAGAAATGACCAACTAACGTTAGCTCTATGATTCCGCTAACTTCAACTGCCTAGGTCGGGTGAGTGGCCGAAACCATTCATCTTTGTAGGGGCCACCTGGGCACCAGCAAGGTAAAGGTAAAATTTTCCTACCTAGCCTTGGTAGTGATCTTAGTAGTTAAGTAGAGGGGCGTAGTTTGTTGTTCCTAGCTTTCATGCAAGGGGCTCCGGGGAAAAGCTTACAAAAGATGCAAGCCCCATAAAAAATGACATCTTGAATGAGACATCCTTATTATACGACTGGCGAGCAATGTTACCGCAGGGTTCAGGCTCATTAAAAAATAAAACCCCCACGAGCAGTTTTAGCGCATAGTTCAAGCTCATTAAAAAATAAACATAAGTCACGAGCAAATGTTTCCCCCCACGTTTAAGCTCATTAAAAAATGAATTGGTAAATAACCATTGTGAATGCTTTGTCACCAGCTTTTGAGCCTTGGTCATGTTCTCATCATCACCTCCACTTTGCTTTTAGCCAATCATTCACCCCCATATGATTTTTTACCCCTTCGAGGAACATCTGCGAAGAGTGATTCTATTATCCATCCTTGTGACACTGCCGTGATTGGAAAATTCCAAATCTTACCTAGAATCAGCTGCTACCCGAAACCATCACTCATTCCTCGAAAATGAGTCTTCTTTAAGCTCTTTTCAACTGACTCGTAAAATATGAAAAGATTGTCGAGCGATTGGCCTCTCCGGCTCATTAAAGTCATCGGAAGTGCTATCCCTCCTCTAGATTTTAATCTTTTTTGACCCGAGGGATTATTACACAAAAAGATTGAGCACTTGTCTTGTTTGGCTCGTTAAAACTATCGAAAATTCATCCCTTTTGCATTATTTTACACTTTTTCGGACTTAAGGGATTATATGACGAAAAATAATCATTGGAATCTCCTTTTCGTTTCTTTTAGATTCTCTAAAATTGAATCGGACCGAGTTATCTTTGTCGTTAAACTCGTTAAAACCGAATAGTGACAAACTCATCCAAATGGACGAGAACGAGTTTCACTGTCACTAGGCTCGGTAAAATATAGCGACAAGTTCACCCGAAGGGCGGATTATAGAACAAGCATATGTTATCCTCCTCAAGCTTCACAAAAATAAAGAGGTACTGGTCAGCAATGACTGGGGAAAATTGGGAAGAAAATTTGAAAAAACTTTATTGGTAGTAAGTCGCTCTTGAACATGACACTTTCCTTCCGCATCCATGCCGGGTTTGGTTGTTCCGTTCACTGGTCATCACCATTGGTCCATCACACCATCCATCTTTGGGATTAATGCTACCAATCCATCGTCAGTGTCACCGATATATTCAAGAGAAGTCATTCAGACAATTCGCCTGTGTCTCTCCCACTGCAATACATTCATGCTCCATTCCTTCATGACCGCCACCCTGAAACCTGTATTGTCAGATTGTTTTCACCTCCAAAATCATTTGCTTCATTCCATGTCGTTGATGTGGGATTCATTAAGGCCCTCCTACGATGGGTCGCTTCTTATTGACATCAGCTCATTATCCAAGAAGTTGACTTAGGAACAACCCTTTCAGTACTTTGAAGCTTGCATGCCTCAATGTCAAGTTTCTTACTTTCGGCGACAGGTTTACATCAATGGCCTTTGACTGAGAGATTTTACGTGGTGTTCGATGCCAAGTCATTTTTCACACCACGTGAATTGTACTGTAGTACCTTGAGGGTCATTGTCATTATTGGTGATTCCTCTCGCGCCTGTTAACAACTTACATCATTGACTGGTAATCAGGCGATGTCTTTCCATGTTCGACTCCAGAACATTTTTCACATGGATCGACTTGTACTCCGAGTGAAGATTGAACGAGTTTTGAAGACCCTGGATCTAGTTTCATCCATCCGAGCTGTGATATATTTAGGAATATAAAGACATCAAGTGTACATCATTGCCGAACAGATGATCATCCAAATCAAAGGATGATGAGTCCATATCATCAGTCTGTCACACAGATGATTGTCTGACCTATGTACATGAAAATGAATTTATAAAGCTGAGCATGGGAATGCCCGCCTCAACTAGATCATGAAAAAGTGTTGTCAAAATAATGTATTGTATTGTATCTTATTACAGGTTCCCTCCCAGCTCGAAAAAACTTTGGATCCTCATAGTAAATCATTTCACCCGACATCAGAAAGATTAACAACCTCATGCTTTATGGGGCAACTGTTATAGACAGTTTTGGGCACTTCAACCCCAATCATAAATGTCCATAAAATGAGGGCTCCTAAGTCCCTAAAAGTGTTGCTTCACTGCCTAAAGGAACAAGGTCAGCTGATTAGATCATCTCCCAGAAGTTCTCCACTGAAAACTGCTCATAAATGGTCAAAACTGGACCATACTGAAAGCCTAGTGCAGAGGGTGTGATGCATATCACCTTCCCACTATATAGGGTGCGATGCATACTGAATGGCTCCTCTGCAGGGTGCGATGGTCGGGAATGGACAAATGGCAGGGACAAAATGCGAGGTGGAAGATCATGGAATCTTCCAGAAGCTTCCCCTTTGACATTTGCCTCTCTGTTTTCGACCAGGGATGAGTAAGAGATCATCATTCTCCAAGTAGAAGCAGGAACTATCAGAGAGAGGA
>APFE030204143.1:172437-216392 GCA_000404065.3 Pinus taeda
TTTCGACCAGGGATGAGTAAGAGATCATCATTCTCCAAGTGGAGGTAGGAACTATCAGAGAGAGGACACTAATCAAGACCCCAGAAGATGACTCACCTCCCTATAATCATCTATATATGGATCCCTCATCACAAAGATCCAGGGGCTGGAATTTTGTATCTTATAGAGAAGCGCTGTTGGTTTTCTAGTGTAATTTCATAGTGTTGGGTGATCTAAGCTTTACTTGAGGAGAAGAAGGGCCTTCTTGCTGGAGGATGATGCTGGGTCAGAACATATGGTTGTAATCCTCTTGCTACTTTTCATCTTAATAAATCTATTCAAGTTTTCCTCCATATTCTTGTATATTTCATTATATATGCATTTGTATGATTAACACACATCTGGTCCTGTGTTATTTATGAATATAGATCTTTGCTCTTCGATAGTAGTATGTTGTTGTGATGCAGAAGCAGCAAGGCTCTATCAGGAAGGAGAGGAAATCGACCGCAAGACTAAGGTTGGTCTCCTTTGTTCCACTCCTATCTATTTTCATAAAGGAAAGCGAAAGTAGACTTTACTTGTTTGTTTCTAAGATAGCCACCAATCTTAGTGGGAATAGCAGCATCTGAGTGGACACTATTCCTGGTAACAATCATACTTCGATAATTCGCGTTCCTAGGCCCTTAGATAGTATAGAGATTTAGTCACCATGTTGCAGTGTAGTGTGGTTACTCCGTTCAGCCTGTTGCACCACCGCTCATCTTCCTCCTCTGAATCAAAAGTGCAAGACTCTCCATCACCTAGTGATATTCTTCTATCCTTCGCTGTCTTGACCCATCCTTGCCTTTGGGAAGACATTTTGTAGCTACAATATACATCGTCTTTGTATTTTCTGCCGCACACAGGTTAAATGTAGCACGGTCCTTCAGCTGGATCTAGTGGAATGGCTACGCAGAGCGACTTTGTTTCAAATATCATGGTCTGCTTCTTTAAATTAATAACCTTGTTCAGGTCGATGGCCCAATCTATTCCTAACAACATAGGATAGGGCGTACTTTCATCCATGAGCTCAATAACTTCAAAGTCTGTTTGGGTACTTGCATCGTCAAGGTCTACCATAACTCTTTCTAGCCTTCCCATGGGCAGCACCTTCTGCTAGTTTGCCATCTGCAATTAGATAGGGGACCATTGTAGCGTAGGCTTACCCATCTGCTCCCAAGTCTGTTTCGGCAGTAGGTTGGCATTTGAGCCCAGATCCAGAATGACCTCATCCATCTCATAGTCACTGATCTACACTATTAACCGCATTTCCATCCCGGTCCGTGATGCATGTCTTCCGAACTTTTGAACGACATGAAGTTCACTCCATCCTATGCATCTATTTATCAACTCCTGCAAGCCTTTAACTGGCTGGTTGTCACAAAGAAATTTTATACATGTCTGTAAAAATCATTGAGGGATCCTTGTCTACCTCAGGCTGATCCCTACTACCTGGGGTAGAGACCTCTGTGAAGCTCCCTCGAGCTTCCTGATATGTCTCCTTACCGGTCCCTAAATTTGTTCCATCCACTCCTATGGCCATGCAACTTCTCAGTACCATGTTGACTTTGGGATCTTCCTCACGGGGTTTGGACCTCATCATCTGCACATTTTGGGTCGTTTTTGGTTGTGCAGCCTTTTTTTTGTGAATCCGTGCTATCAGCGTAGGACAATCTATCAGCTCATGATCGAATTGATCACAATAACTGCACGAAATTCTAGTTGGGTTGGTACAATCCCGTGTGTAATGCCCCGCTCCCCTGCAGTTGTAGCAGAGTAATTGCCCGTGACCCCTTCCTAGCCCCATTCCACCCCATCCTCGTCCTCGGCCCTAGAACCTACCATGTGCCATTGTTGCGGTTGGATCCTAACCTCGCGCCTCAATCTGCATTTTGTAAGCAGGTGATTGGTCCATTAACAATTGGTAGCTATGCCAGTCTCTTTCTCGTGGCCCACTGACCTGAAAAAGTTGCAAAATAGCTGCTGGGGGGTCTGGTTGTGTTTTGTTAATAGATGAAAGTTATCAGTGTTGTGCTTTCCTCCCACCTAACAAATTGTGCACTAGGGCAGGATTGTGGTGCTTGGTCCTACCTGTGCCTCTCGTCACAATAGTGTTGGTCCCCTCGTTGCCACAAAATTCATTGAGACTGGACAGTGACCTTTATCGTGTCCCTGGCTTATGCACTTTATACACCATACTTCCTCCCGGGCTTCCGGTCATGGTACCTATTCTTGTTTTAACTTCTTCATTTCCAAACACAAATTTTGGATCTATGCTTGGATTTGTTGAACTCCCAACCCTGAGTCTTGTAACAGAGTTTTGTGTAACCTCATTATTGTCTCTAGCGCTTTGGCCTGGGTTGAGATATTCTGTTGTGATAAAGCTGTCCTCAGATGTGGTGTTAAGGATGCCATAAAGTAAGCGCAGTGTTGCACATCCATTAATGTCATGTTAGCCTCGCGAATAGTACTTTTCAGTCTTTGGTCCAAATCCCACGGGGTTTCACCAGGCATCATTGTGATCTCTTTGAACCCTATAATCAATTGTGTTTCGGACTTCGGTCGGCTAAACTGCTTCAATTCGGTCTGGATTTTTCAGATCCCCGATGTTGGGTGATTGCTTGAGTACTTTATGTACCATGTCAGTGCTCGATCCTACAGCACGTTGACTAAGGTAACCTTTCTAATATTGTGATCTGCAATGTGCTACACATTCCATACTGATGTTAACACGAACCAGAATTGTTCCAGGTCTTTGCCTCCCACTCCTTTGAATACTGGTAACTGGATCACGCTCGTCATTGATACCCTTGAACTACTACTATTCTTGGTCCCCTCGATCCTTCACTTTTCTTCTCTATAGAGTCCCCGCATTTCACACCATACACCCCTTAGGTAGATCCCGGTCTTGGTAATGGAACCATTTGTTGGTTTATATGGGCCTGACCCAGGTTCAAAAGAATTATTTAGCCAAGAAAATCCCGCAGCTACTGGCCCTTTTGGCAATAGTTTGCAGAGTGCGGACTCAGGTCTCACCGGTGGTAGCAAGGGAGGGTGCTGGAGCCAGGTTTTCACACCCTTGGGATGTTTGGATGTGGTCTGGAGGTATCGTGCGCCACTCTGCAGCCTCATACTGCTCTGTATTCGTGCAGATCCGAACCCAGAATGATTTTAACATTCTATGATTGCATGGTTTACAGATCTAATTTATTTGATGAAGTATTATAACTCAGATCTACTTAGAAAGGTCTTTAAGCAAACTTTTAACATATTTAACCAGTTCACACACTTAGAATAAACTTATATTCACATATATCTATAACATAAGCATATGTGGATAAATTAAATAGTTACATCAACCATTCATACAATCAGATTCATGAATGTCAGACAGAATTTGCAAAAGAAACTTATATTTATTTCCACTTATCACCAATACATCCAGATCCACCCTGTGCACTCAGCAGTAGGGGTCTGCGCACACAACTACGGACTCTTCCAGGCCTTTGCGCACACAACTGCAGAGCCTCTATCCACTACCCAAACCCCTGACTGGGACTTACATACGCTTTTAGAGTGCTTCCCTAAAAAATCCATTACATTTCAGATTCAAGATCATCCCCAAATGAACTACCTTTCCCTCATAGAGCTGCGCTCTATTTATACCTTCCTATGGTCCGTGGACCGACTTATTTCCCATTATTTTATATTATTTCTTGGGTGGACAACCCTTTGACTCGACCTTTTACATTTCATGCTCCACATATTTCGGAGGTTTACAATATTTTAATCCTACTTTCTAGGATATCATACCCAAAACTATTACACGGGACCTCCGCTATCCAACAATAAGTTGAATCAAAACTAAGTGAAATGGAGGCAAACTAACATAAGGTAAGATTTTCAAGCTCTCCTTTGATTCAAGTAATTCACAAAGTTTGAATGCAACAAAGGAAGCAAATAGTAGTATTTGGTATTTGAGGATGGGACATTTGAATTTTCTGAGTTTGTGGCTAATGTGAAATAAAAGCATGATGAATGATGTTCCTTATATTAAGTTGCACAATGAAGTATGTGAAGGGTGTATTTCTGGGAAACAACAGAAGGAAAATTTCTTAAGTAGAACATGGGAAGCTAAAAAATGTCCAACATTGTGCATGAATGTTTGTGTGGTCTAATGGACACTATGTCTTTTTGAAAGGCACACTATTTTCTCACTTTCATTAATTATTATTCAGGAACACTTGGGTATATATTTTTAGGAGAATTATGAAGTGTCTTCTCATTTTATTCAATCTAAGGCTTTAGTGTAAAAGAAAAGTGGTCTGAAAATTCTCACCCTAAGAACATATAATGGGGGAGAATACAAGTCAAATGGGTTTTTAATTATTGCAAGAAGAATGAAATAAAATGAGATTTACTAATTCATACTTTCCTCAAAAAATTGGAGTCACTAAGAGAAAAATAGGACCATAGTTAAAATTACTAGGAGCATGTTAAAAGCTAAGTCTTTTGGAAATGTGTTTTTGGCTAAAGCAGTACACACATCAATATATACTCTTAATAGATGTGCTACAAAGGTATTGTTGAATTTTACTCTAAAAGAAGCATACTAAAGATACAAACCAAGTGTTTCACATAAGAATTATTTTTATTGTACTGCATATGCACATGTTCCTAAAGATAAGAAAATATGTTGTGTTTGACGAGTATGGAATTTATTAGCTAGAACATGTACATTTTGAATTGAGGGAAGATGTAGTGGATATTGTTGATGAAACAAATTCCAAGTCAAAAAAAAATAGATGAAGTTAAGAAGAACCCTAAGTGGCTTGCAAGGGTTTATTCCAAAAGCATTATATTGGATACAAATTTTGATAAAAGGGTTACTAAATCTCAATTTTCTATTGTGAATTATGCATTTATGTCACATGTAATGAAAATGTATGAACCACTGAATTGTGTTTAAGAATGAAGAACGAAAAAATGGAATGAAGTTATGGAAGTAGACTTAAATTCCTTGGTGAAGAATGATACATGGGCCTTGGTCGAATTTCCAAAAGGAAAAGATGTAATTGGCACTAAATGGGTTTACAAAACCAAGTATAAATCATATGGCACAATTGATAATTACAAGGCTCACTTAGTTTTAAATGGATATGCATAGAAGACACTCATTGATTATACTGAGACATTTTCCCTAGTGGAAACGTTGGATATAATCAATATGGTTCTTGGATTAGATGCTCAATGCAAATGTCGATTATTTTAGATAGACGTTATATCATCGTTTTTGAATGGCAACGTGGATGAAGAATTTATGTGGAGAAACCTAAGGATTTAAAGTGCCAAGAAAAGCATATTGTGTTTTAAAGTTGAAGAAGGCCTTGTATGGTCTTAAGCAAGCGCCAAGGGCTTGGTATTCAAGAATTGATAAGTATTTTTAGGATCATGGATTATTTAAAAGTTTATCTGCTTCTAATATCTATATATTTCAATGAGGATAAGAATTTCTAATATTTTCCTTATATGTTGATGATTTGATCTACATAGAGAAAAGTGTTGAATTATTTCAAATATTTATGTCACATATGATTGCTGAGTTTGAGATGAAAAACCTTGGTATGTTGCATTATTTCTTGGGTATTGAATTTTGGAAAAAGAAAGATGGTATTTTCATGTCACAAGCCAAGTATACTTGGGACATTCTCAAGAACTTCAGAATGTTGAGTTGCAAACTAGTGGAAACTCCTTTATATGTTGGGTTGAAGTTATACAAACATGATGACTCAAATTCAGTTGATGTTATGTTGTATCATAAATTGGTTGGAAGTTTGATCTATTTCACTACAACTCAACCAAATATTTCCTTTTCAATCAATATCTTATTGATATTTATGGAAGAAGCCAAGGAATTACATTGGAAAGAAACAAAGGAGATATAAAAAGTATTTTAGGATGATTGGTTATATAGATTTAGATTGTGTTGGATGCATGGATGACATGGAATCACCTTCAAGTTATTCATTTCAAATGAGTTTAGAAACATTTACTTAGGTTACTAATAAGTGACCCATAGTTTCTCTCTCCATAGAAGCAAAGTATAAAGCAACACTGACATCCTTACATGAAACAGTTTGGATGAGATGAATTCTAGAAGATATACGAGGAGCAAGATAAACCCACTTCGTTGATGTGTAATAATCAAAGCGTGATTGAAATGTCCAAGGATCTAGTTTTTCATAAGAAGACCAATCATATTGACATTTAATATCATTTTGGTTGGGATTTGGTTGAGTAAGGAGTGGTCAGGATTGAGTACTACATCTTAGATGAACACGTAGCTAAAATATTCACTAAAGCATTATCTAAGGAGAAGTTATGCAAATTTTGAGATGATCTTGGAATATTTCCAAATGATAAGTATGGGCGTGAAAATTTGGAATAATGATTCATTTATAATTATTTTTAAAGTTGTGATTTTTAGTGAGATATTTGTGGATGACTGATGAGATATTTGTCAATCGATTGATTTAGATATTTATGGAGATGAAATATTTTCAAAGGCCTCTCCTCATGTATAAATATATGAGTTTGATAATCAAATCAATTAAAACTAGGTGAGTGAATTATTGTTAAATGTTAACTCTGTAATTTTGATTATTATGCTACTTCAATAAGGAAAGAGGGGATCCCATTGTTGCCCCAAATGTATCTTCATAAATTTCATTGTAAAAGATAAAAAAATGTGGATTTAATCCATATTTCAATTACTTTAGTAGTGTTGAGATCAATGATCTTGTTGATTGTCTTCATGGCACCATCAATGGGAATATTGGTGTGAAGAGAAGTGACATCAAAACTAACCAATAGATCATTCTTTTCAAGTTTAATATAAACAATTTAATTAATAAAATGGGTGGAGTCTTTAACAAAGAAGCTGGTATTACCTATGGGGAATTTAGCTTCTAGGCTAAGTCCTTAGAAATTAGGTAAGTGGAGCCCCCAATGGAATTAATATTGTACCTCATAGGAGCCCCATCCTAACATTGTTGTACTAAAATTAGGCAAAGGAGGTGTGGTGGTTATCATGAACATAAAATAATATGATGAGAAAATGATTCACCACTTCATGAATTCTGGAAGCTACAAGAAATTAAATAGAAATCCCTTAAAGAAACTTTCTCGATATGTATCCAACTCCATCAAAGTGATAACATGAAATTGATTAAAAGTCATCCCTCCACACCAAGAATATATGGTCTCCAAAAAATTCATATGGTTGGGGCCCATATGAGGACCAATATCAATACCCGGGGCATCCATCTACCTACTGGATAAGCACTTAGCCTAGAAGCTGAATCCCCTAGTAGTCAATACTAGCTCCATGGTTAAAGATTCACCCATATTAGTATTGAGATTAAGGATATTAAACTTGAATTGCATGAATATTGGTTAGCTTTCATGTTGTTTCTCTTTACACCAATATTCCCATTGATTGTGCCATAAACTTGATCAATAAAATCACGAATTCCAACATGCCAAGTTAATTGAAATATGTATTAAATCCATAATTTTTATCTTTCAAAACAAAATTTATGAATAGATTTGTTTGGTAGCTACGGTCTCTCCTCTTTCAAATGTTCACCAATTTGTTTATGGAAGAGTTTAAAATGAAATCATTAAATTATACACCATTAAAGCCCAAAATTTGGAAGATATTGATCGACAACACATTTATCATTTGGCCCCATGGGTGTGAGAAATTAGAAATATTCCAGTAACACCTTAATAATTAGTCCAATTTTTTCAAATTCACCTTGGAAATTGAAGTTGATGCCAAATTACCTTTTCTTGAAGTTCTTACTACAAGGAATCACGATGGCTCCCTCTCCCATTAAGTTTACCAGAAATAAAGTCATACTAAACAATACCTCCATGCTAATTCCCACCATCATCCCACCCAAAATCTCGCGGTTCTTAAAACCTTAGTAAAAATGGCTAAAATAATTTCAAGTAAAAACCATTTAAACGTTGCAAAGACCCATATCCTTGAGTTTTTATAAAAAAAATGGAAACACTAGGAACTAAGGAATTAGAGCATTCAATAATGTCAGTAAAGAACCTACATCAAAATATGATATGAGAATAATCTCCAAAAGTCTATCTCCCTTACATTCAATGAAATACTAATAAAATATCCCATATCATCATGAAGTAAAACATCACCACTACCTTTAAATCAATTAATAATACTCATATCCACCTCAAATCCATTAAAGATCCCATTGATCCCACCAATAAAAAAGGCGTATATCTGATCCCTTGCTCATGCAGTAAAACCTATGTAGGATAAACTAGGCACTCCATAAGAATTATAATAAGATAATTTTGGGCTCACAAAAAACATATTCATTCCCACTCCTCAATTTTGATTGAACACTTAGAGGCGACAAAACACCACATTAGTATTAAAAAATGCAAGAATGTTGGCCAAAGTTAACTAGTATCACCACAAAAAATCAAGGAAGCAATTGAAATAGGGAAACACCCTAGTAAGCTAAATAGAGATGATGGGTGGAAAATCACTGAAAATTGGATTCCCACTCTCACCTTAAGAATCCTTCCCAACTAACCCTCCCCTCTCTCTTGTGCCTTTTTTTTTCTTCCTCTTTTTTGGTTTATACTTTTCTTGATTTGTCCTTTTCCTCCTTGTGATAATATATATGTCTAGGAACAAGCATCATATATATATATACTTATATCAATATGTAGTAATTATTAATATTAACTAATATTCCTATTATTTATTGTGATATAATATAGGTCGAGGGAATTAACATCATATATTGATTAATAAATATAATATATATTAACCATTAATAGTAATTTAATATCAATATTAATATTAATTACCCTTATTTTTCACTGATTGGGGTGTTAGTGTGTTAAAGAGGTGGCTTTGGAGGTTGTTCTCACCACCTTTGAATCCGATGCATGTTAATGATGGGGGGACATGACCAACCCCCTGCATGTAATTGCATGCAAAACCCAACTTGGGAATTCTCATTATAAACCCAGTTGAATTGAAATTTGAGGAAATCGCTTACAATATTTTGAGTGGAGATGAGGGTAATTTCTCAACCTCCCTATGCATGCCTTCTACTCTAGTTGGTAGTGTAAGTAGATATGTGTTTGGACTTGGATTTGTGATTAAGATAGCAAAGACTAAGTTTACTGATCGACAAAAATGTTTGTGGAAACAATGGTGTTTCTTTGGAATTTAAGTTTATCTATGGATGCTTGGAACCTAGGTGAATGTTCGGCTAGTGGGGTGTGATTTAAAACTCCTCTAAAGCATAGGTTGATTACTCTCTTTTCCTGACAATTGGTTTTAATTTTGCCTTTTTGTTAGGGTTTGAGGTGTTAGGTTCATTTTCTTTAGGTTTTGAGGGTTTATTTCAGTCATTTGGTTGGGGTTGGGATGTCTTGGAAACCAATTTGTGTCCTCTTCTTTGGGGTTTCTCTCAATTGGTAATGTTTGGAATGTAGGATATAATTTATGTCAATACTGGTGTGTGTTATCATGTGAGTTGTATAGAGTGGGCTAAAAGGCTCCCGTGGGTAGGGTTTCTTGGCTATCTAAGACTCTTATGCATCTAAGGTTCAAAACTTAGGTGATTTATTTGAGTCTTAGGTTTGTTTCATGAAATTTGGGGATTATATAGTGGGTTAGAGCTCTAGTGCTATAGTGGACATGTCTAACTTTTTCTCTTATTTTTTTCATAGGAAAAGCTATTTATAGTAGTTTCTCTAGGTGTGTTGATTTTTCCTTGGCACCTCATAATTGAATTTATGTCTAAAAGTATGATCACTAACATATTGAAATACCATAACTTCTAAGCCCTTTGCACAATTAAAATGTAACAATAGTTAATCAGTGAAGTACAAAATATATTTACAAACCCAAAGCTTTCTTGTATTACAACTTCAATACAACAAAAGTAGGGCTTCCATATGAGGGATCACAGTCTTTAAAATTAGTCATAATAAAAGGAAAACTAGGGCTTGATCTCAACAACACTCGATAATTAATATAGACAAGAACAAGAGAAAAATTGACTTACTTTATCAAGAAGCGCTTACACCACCCCTTTTAGTCCACTTGTATTGAACATTTGGAAGGTCCTTTTCCACATATACTCATAGAGAATACTACTACTTGAATACCTCTTCCCTAGAAGCTCAAAAATCATAAGAATAAAAAATATACCCTCTGACAATAACTCAATTGCTCCTAAGTCACTATACTTGTGGAAAAAATACACCAACAATCTCACTATTTTTACCTTCTCCTATATCACTATATATCACCTCCAAAACATTGTTTTTCTCTCACCCATTCAGGGTTGATACTAGCCTTTCCCTAAATCTGAAAAAAAATTATGCATCGTTTGGGTCCTGACCTCCCTTATAATTCCCTATGAAGTACTTGATACCTTGTGGCCTCACACAACAATCAAATTGAGGCTCATTATGGCCATATTTTAGGGCTCAACCCTCTCATCAATACGTAAAACAAAAACAATTGTTTATATAAAAACTTTTAGCCCTCTTATCCCCTTGATGAAATGATCCGAATGGCCCCAAAAACGATTAGTGATGAAAGAGGACACATCAAAGGCTGAAAATTAAGAGTTTTTGGATCACATTTGAAACTAGGATCAAATCGAATATCTTGTCGCAAGCTTTCCAACGGTGCAAACAACACCTCAATTTGAGTTCATATGTGAAACTTATGGCCTGTCAAAGTTTTGTTCAAACTAGACCCATTGGCAGCCACTAATGAGGCAACAATTAGGCACTTTTCGACGATGGATCTCGATGACCGAAACAAGGGAATTTGATGCCTAGTTAAATTTTTTGGTAAACTCCAAAATCTGGTCAAAATTTTTCGGATCATATTTTTTAAATTTAATAAAAATTTGAAAAAATTTATATATTTATGGGTTGGCAGGCCGCCACCCCCATTACATTGTAATGGCCGTACAACCAAGCCATTTCAATGACCATGTGAAAACACAAACTAAATGGGCTGACAGGGGTTGAACTAGTGCCAGAAGGGTGGCCCACGCACCCAATGTGGCAAGTCAACCCCAAAACAACATAAGGTTAGACAAAAATAAACCAACAGAAGGTTTTTAAACCCGAACCACCCAGTACCAATTTCAATATGCCAACTAACATAACAGCTCATGCAATGCTGATAAATCTGCCCATAAACTTGTTTAAAACCCCAGTCTACCATTCAAATAGGGGAGAGAATAGGGATGCACAAAACCTGGAGCGAGCGTGCAAACTGAGATGGAAAACAGACGCAGGGAACCATGACGAATCTGATAGATTCCCTTGGAGGCTGTCTTTTTACAGAGGTAGAAATATATCAACTTTATACTCATTTTTCTCATTTTTCCACAAGGAATATGATGGTGTAATTAGTTTCCTGATTTGAGCAACATATCTTCAGTCAACTTACAAAGATAAACTTTATGGAATTATAAGGAATCTAAAAGATTCCCTTGGAGCCAAATTTTCATAGTGACAAAATCATGCCAAATTTATACTCAAACGAACTAGAATTTAACTAGGAATCTGATGGTGTCATTGGTTTTCTAATTTGAGAATTAGACCTTCAGTCAAATTGTAGAGAGGAATCTTTGTGGAATCTTGAGAAATCCAAAAGATTCCCTAAGCGCTGATTTCTGAGAGTTTCAGAACCAGCCTAAACTTATATTCAAATTACTCAATTTTTCACAAGGAGTGCAGTGGTGAAGACAGATTTGTCATATGAGCATACAAATTCTAGTCAGCCAATGAGAAGGAATATTTGGGGAATCTTTGATATTCTCGAGGGTTTAGATTTTAGTGGTGTCATAAAGGGGTTGAGTTTACAATCATTTGACATGATTTTTCACCAGGAATTCAATGGTGCAGTCCATTTATTTAGCAGAGGTGTGTATTTTCAAGCCATCCTCGAAAATGGAGGTATAGGGTGTCTTTTGTACATGCTTGTAATTGGATTTTATGCTGAAGATTAATGAAAGAGGCCCCCCCTCTTTGAATAGAGCCCAGAGCTGTAGCACACACTGTGTGAACTTCGTTATCAACTTGTTGTGCTTTATTCCTCATCATTGCCTTTCATTTTTGTTTATGTTATGTGTGTGCATTTTATGGTTACACGCTCTTTTATATGCCATTTTGAATGAATCTTTGATGTGAAAAGATTTTCATCAAGTTTGGTATCAAAATGGGTCTTCTGTTGATGTGAATTGCAAGTGCATGATAAGCAAGGGAAATCTCCAAAGAGGTGAAGTAATACTTAATTCCTTTGATCCAGAGGTGTGGTGTGTAGCATGAAGAGGTTAAATGGTAGATGAAGATGCTCGGTTGGAGGAAGAGTGAAACTATCACAAGGACTTCTACGCCACAGTAGAAAAGGTGGACAAATTGTTTGTAGAATATGAGTAGACAATGAAGCAAGAAAATAAAAAGTTGAATGATCATGCCTCGGGTCAATCATGAAGGTGGAGGGGAAGAGCCCCCTCCCTCTCTATCCTCCAGTGAAATTTCTTCTTCTTCATCTTCTTGTCATTCTAATAGGCATCATAGGAATGCATCTAAAAATCCATTTTTAATTTGGATGTCAAGTTTTATTTGCATGTGTTTAGTGGAGAATCTAAGGTAGAAAAGCTAGATAATTGGATTAGACAGGTTGAAATGTATTTTCACATAAAATGAATATGAGAGGATGAATCCAAGGTCCAGCTAGCATCCCTTTGATTGAGTGGCACTGCTCTCATCTGGTAGGAAGAAAAACTGCAGAAAGGTGGTAAGAGTAGTCATAAACTTCTGTCATCTCGGTCTAGGTTCGTCTCTGCTTTAAGAGGATAATTTTACCCATTGGGTTATAGACAAAAGACCATGATGGAATGGCAACATTTGAAACAAAGTAAAAGTTAAATTTATAGAATTTTACAGAATATTTTAGGAAACAATAATTAGTGTTGAATGTTCATATAGACACTTATCAGATGTCGATGAAATATATTGGATCTTTCCATAGTTATTTGTGTCATTCATTGTTATTATTTGAACCTAAAAGTCTTGGTGAAGCTAGTTTGAAGGTTGTACATCTTGAAAGTAGGGGGAAGCATTAGATAGAAGACTACCCAAAGAGGAAAACAAGAACTAAGAGAAAGGAAGTCAGGCCCTTTTATACTAATTGTGAGGAAGAAGGGCATGATAAGGAACATTGCTGGAAATTGCATATGACATTGAGGCCTAACAGGAACGACATAAAAGAGAAGCAGAAGGCAGTTGCAACCGTGCAACGAGACCAATAATTTAAATCAGAGGATGATGAGAAGATCAATTTTGCAGGATTTGCAGGTGTTGGACCATTTGAAATGGGATCACACTTAATGATGAAATGAATAGTGAAGCTCTTGGAATTGTAGAAGGTGGACCTATTAACTTGGGTTCTGATTTAGGTGATGAGACAAAGGTTTCAATAGACATTGAGCCAAAGATGAGAAGGGAAGTAAATATTGCACGGCTTCAAGAACTCAAAGAGATCGACCAAATAATTCAAGCAAAGAATGTTGAATTAAAGAGACTCCTACAAGAAGCAGAGAAGGAGAAACAAACGTTGTAAAATTAGTTACAAGCCAAGGAGGAGGCGTTGGAAAAGTTGCAACATAACAAGCCTGAGGCAAAAAGTGATTCTTCAATTTCATGTTCTTTTTATGATGATAATTTCATTACGTTTTAGAAACATAATAGAGGAATTGAATCAAAATTATTGAAGAAAATGGTGTATCAAGGAAAGGGCCTGAACATTAATGGCCAAGGCATTGTGAATCCCATCAAAGTTAAGGAATTACCTCGCTATACAAGAATTGGATATGTCAAAAAAGAGGTTGGGGAATGATGCAAGAGACCCAGTGACTAACCAATGATAGATGATGAAAGCACTTCATCACATTCTATTGATAGTGAAGATTCCACGAGAACTTATTAGAGGTGCACCATGGTAAGCAGAGAGCTTGGAGGAGAAATAATCATTGTAGTTGCTGCAACAAGGTTGGCCACTAGAGAGTCACGTTCAGATAATCCATGCTAACAAAGCACCTATGAAGGAACCAACTGGTGAAGATGTTCAACAAGCGAATCCACCACAGGGAGATGACGCATTCACTTTGTTGAGTAAGAGATTGTTTTACTAGATATAGTAGCTTGTCATAGGCACATTTTGTAAACCATGTGTTGTAATATAATTGTAAAAGTGATGATGTGTTTTCCATCGCTTATTAAAGCAACAACAATGTTTTGGCCATTTCGTTGATAACTGGGGTATTTGGTTTTTTTATTATGTAAACTTGACCAAAAAGTGTGTTATAAACTCTTGGCAAGAATAAGGTTGTTTGAGTCATGTTTGGTATTGCATGTAATTTGCAAAGTATGTACCACAGGTTTGCATGGATTGCAGATGTTGAAAGTGTTTCTTGACAAAGGCACATGCAAATTATCGAATTTGTTCATGCTTTTAGAGGAGCAAAAGCTCGTTAGTGGAGAGGAATAATCCAAATGGCTCAAGAAATGCTCACTGATCAAAGAGGGCACATGAAAGGCTAAAAAATAAAAGTTGTTGGATATAAATAAAATTGGGTTCAAATCAAATATCTCATCACAAGATTTAGAATGGTGAAAACAACACCTCAATCCAAGTTTGTATGCGAAAGTTATGTCCAGTCAAAGTTTTGGTCAAACTAGGCCCATGGGCAACCACTAACGAGGCAACAATTTGGCACTTATCAGTAATAGAGTCTAGCAACCAGAATGGGAGAATTTGTCGCCACGTTAATTTGTGTGTAAACCCAAAAATTCGTTCAATTTTTTTAAATAATATCTTTTTAATTTAATAAAAATTAAAAACATACTATGTTTATGGGCTGGCAGGCTGTCATCCGTTCCAACCCGCAAACCAACATATCAAATATGGGTGGCAGGTGGTCAAACTTTGCCACCCCCATTACATTGTAATGGCCTTATGAGAAAGTCATTTAAACGACCATGTGGCACCACATATTAAATGGGTCGATAGGGATTGAACCCACACCAGTCGGGTGGTCGGCTCGCCCATTGCGGTTGCCCGACCCAAAAACAACATAACATTAAACCAAAGTAAACCAACGTCGGGTTTTGATATCGGAACCAACCAATACCAATTTTGATATGCCAACCAACATGCCAGCTCATGTAGAATTGGTAAATCTACCCATAAACTTGTTTAAAAACCCACTATTCCATTCAATTAGGGTAGAGAACAGGGATGCACGGAACCTAGAGCCAATACATAAACCGAGATAGATCCTTGATGGAGGGAATCATGAGGAATCTAAAAGATTCCCTTATGGGTTGATTTTTGGCAGACGAATAAGTATATCAAATTTATAATCATTTTTCTTAGTTTTCTACAAGGAATCTGATGGTGTAATTAGTTTCCTCATCTGAGCAGCAAATATTCAGTCAACTTGTGGAGAGGAATCTTTGTGGAATGATGAAGAATCTAAAAGATTCCTTGGAACCAAATTTTCACAATCATACAATCATGTCAAATTTATATAAACTCAACAAACTAGAATTTCACCAGAATTCTGATGGTGTGATCGGTTTTCCGATTTGAGCAGTAGATATTTAGTCAAATTACATAGAGGAATCTTTGTGGAATCTAAAAGGTTTTTTAAGGGATGATTTTTTACTGTTTTAGAACTAGGTCGACTTTATACTCAAATTACTGAGTTTTTGGAAAGGAGCACAATGGTGAAGTCATATTTTTCATCTGAGAATCCTAACTCCAATTAACCAATGAGAAGGAATATTTGGGGAAACTTTGAGATTCTTGAGGGTCAAGATTTTGGTCGTGTCAGAAAGGGGTCATGTTTGCAGTCATTTGACATGATTTCATGTGAGGAATTCAATGGTGCAATCCACTTATTCAACAAAGGTGTGAATTTTTAGGTCATCCCCAAAAATGGATGTATAAGGTGCCTTTTGTACGTGCATGTAATTGTATTTTATGCTGAAGATTAATGAAAGCGACCTCCCACTTTGAGAAGAGCCTGATGACGTAGCCCATGTTGGGTGAACTTCATTATCAACCTGTTGTGCTTTGTTTCAGATGTTTGTCGTTCATTTTTGTTTATGTTATGTGTATGCATTTTATGGTTACATGCTCTTTTATATGTGATTCTAAATGTATCTTTGAAGTGAAAATATCTAGATCATGGAGCTTAAAACATCCTCATTCAAAAAAGAGGATTTCCATAGATATTTAGCCTTACTTACTGAGTGAACTCAACCTCTTACAAACATAAGAAAGATAGAAAAATCACTCCTCTTCAAACGTGGCTCCTCCTAAGGTAATTTGATTCCTTCTTAGCTCATAATTCTTCTTGAGAAGATGCTCTTGGATTTGTCAAATGAGCTCAATCTTATCTCTATTTATAGTGTTCTTGGTGGAATTAATTTTCCACCAAGAGTGACCACTTTAACTCAATCTAATGTGATCATACATGCTCAAACACCATCAAAATTGGAAATAAGATTTTTCTCATTTATGTTTTTCCCCTACATTGTGGCCTTAGTTTCCCTTTATCCCATCAAAGTGCCCCACATGCATCCAATATAATAAACAATGAATTTTACTTGGATCTTTTGCCCAAAGATTTGGATACAAAGCCCAACACTTGGGTACCTTTATCATAGAAAAACTTTTCATTTGTCAACTCTTCACAAACCCATTACCACAGGGGTTGTGGGAGTATCTACAAAGCTACACTTCTCAACATCACCTTTTAATGAGGGAGGTACTTCCACTACTCGAACGTAACTTGTTAGCAACACTAGCACAATCTATGGTGTCCACCACTGCGACATACCTTATAGAATGAAGAAAACTATTCTCATTAATGTCTATACTTCTAGAAGCTTTCAAATTCATCCTTTCAATATAGGTCTTCATCCCATTCCATGATTCCTTATTACCAGCTATAAAAGTCTCCTCACTCACGACTTACCATGTATTATTCTTGAATTGTAGAAACTCCCTCCGAACTTGAAAACTCCCACTCGAACTTGAGTCCCTCTGAGTCTCGGGAACCTGCTTCTTCCTTTGATCTATACTTTTTTTTCATTTTCTTATATAAACCATGATCCCTAATTCTAATGACATCTCCGACAAAGTTAGAGCCTTTGGGAATGAGCAGTGGTTTCCCATCTTGGAATATGAACTCAAACACCTTTGCCTCAATCACTGAGATTAAAACCATGTTGTACTTGAGCTCCAATACTCACAGTACATCTTAAACTTGTAGAAACCCACATAAATCCATCCTGAATGGCACAACACTAACCCTCTAAAAACTTTTTGACTCTTGTAACTAACCTCCATGTGAAACATCGAGTCCCATTCAGTTAGAGTCTCAAAAATTTTCCATGAACTTTTCATATGCTTTGACACTCTGTTATCCATGTCCATACACTCTTTCAATGTTACTGATCCAGGTGGATATTGGTGGCCACTCACGAATTCCACTTGGACCCCCACCATTGTTTCTTTCAGTTTTTTATTTTCCTTAATTATAGCACAGTTTACTATTTTTTGTAGTTTTTTGGGTCTAAACTTCTGGAGCCGTTTTGATGCCCTAAACGACGTGTTTTTGGAAATCTACTGCCAAAATTTTTTTGTCCAAAATTGTATTTTCCGTTGTAGTCCTCAGAGATATCTTTCCAACAGGCTATCATGCGCGTCAAACAGAGATAATATGACCAAGTCGCGACCCGGGGAAGTTGGCTGTCCAACTCACCCCAACAGGGCCAATAAACTCTTAGTGTTACATCTCCTCGGGTTAGGGTTTTGGTTGTTTAGGGTTTTCTCTTATTATTCAATAATAAAAAGGTCATTGAGCCTCAATGTAAGGTAGTTCAGAGGCATGTAGCCTCCACATCTCTTCTGAGAGATAAGCTACCATCACCCTAGCTAGTTTATTTCCATTCCTATTTGTAAGCATATTTCAGTATTTTACACTAATGAAATGAAGTATTATTTTTGCTTCATCTCTGTGTTTATGGTTATCTCTGTAATTTGTTGTATTCTTGTTTAAATCTGGATCCGTGGTATCACAACAATCTACTTTTTTTCTCTGTTTTTCTTTGCATGTCCCCAACGAGGTCAGGATATAAAGAGTTAGGGCTTGAATTGGTCGAACCTTTGCAATACCAACCTCACAAACCCTGACGACCTCCCATGATGGATGAAAAGAAAGACGAGGGGGTAGGAGATCCTATCAAAGTCTTGCTCGAAGCAGCCCTCGAGCGACAAAGGAACGCGATGATGGATGACTTTGCCCAGATCCTTCAACGGCTACCTAGGGGCGATGCATCAACTTCCAACAACTACTCTGGAAATGCCTCACCTTTTAAGGTACGAGTTAATTTTGAAATTCCCATATTCGAGGGTTAGATAGATGCAGATGCTGTCGATAAATGGTTAAAACTGCTAGAGTGTTATTTTTCTGTTCATGATTTTTCCAATCGGGAAAAGATTATTTTTGCTCTTCTCAAAGCAGCCCCCCACGTCAAGGATTGGTGGGAAACCTACTGTGAGAAGAAAGATGAAAGTACAGGCTCACTATTTTCAGATGCACCCACTTGGGATTCATTCCGGGATGCCATCAAGGAGCAGAACTACCCTATCAGAAACTATGAGGATAAATACATAAAGTGGACCATGTTGTGGCAGGGAAGGGACCAAGACGTGCCAGATTTTACCAATATTTTCCATACCCTTCGCACAAAGTTGGGTATCAAGGATACAGAGTAGCATTTGGTACTCAAATACCGTGGCTACTTGCACAAGTACATCCAAGAAGAAATAGAATTCTTGAAAACCTCCTCGATCAGTACAACATGCCGATATGACGTCAAGGTCGAGCAAAAGTTTAAACAAAAGAAGCAAGACTTTGGATCTGTGAATCCGAAGCAAGGGAAAGGTACCCCCAAATCACAGACCAAAGGAAAAAGCCAAGGTGGGGTGGCCCAAGACAACCCACCAAAGTTGAAAGCAAAGGAAAACACCACGAATTCGAAAAAGGACATGGGAAAGTGGTGTGAGTTCCATAAGAGCTCCACTCACAACACAAGTGAGTGTCAGGCAAAGTAGTCACTGGTGGCCAAGCTAAAGGTTTTAGAATCAGATGCATGTTCTGAATCTGAGTCAAAACCCGACAAGGGGAATGACAAAGGGAAGAAGATTATTGATGCAGAGCCCAATGACACTGTTGCCAGCACGAAGATCCAGAAGGAGGAACCTGAAGATCCAGAGGAGGAGGAGCATCTCTTCCACTCCCAGATGTGGGGAAAGGGCTCCGAACTACAGCTCATTATCTATAATGAGAGCCAAAAGAGCCTCATTTCGATAGAGGTCATGAATTGGTTGGGCTTACTGACCACAACACATCCACAACCGTACAACATCGGGTGGCTTCACCAAGGACAAGATCTTCATGTGAGCCAGTAGTGTCACCTTCCACACAACATCAAGCCCCTCATGGATGAGGTATTGTGTGACATTTCTCCCCTTGAAGTTTTTGATGTATTATTAGGAAAACCGTACTTGCGGAAGTGACATGCTGTGTATGAATCAAGGCCCTGTTCTGTTATTGTTACTTTGGGTAATAAGTTGTACAGGATACCAGAGGTAGAATCGCTTACCACCATCTCTATGGTTACTGCAAAACAATGTAGTAAGCTCATTTCAAAAACAGGGAAATTTGTTTTCCTAATGATAAACCCTCAAGGAAAGAAGAAGACGGTGGCCACGACCTCCAGATAGGGACCCTCTGCATGAAAAATACAGATGGACAAGGTCATGGAGGAGTACGAGGACATCTTCACCTCCCCCATAGGGGTTGCTCTCCACTGTCAGGTCAAGCACTCCATCAGTCTGACCCCATGTGCGTCGCTGCCCAATGGACCAATCTATCAGCACTCCATTTTGGAGAATGATGAAGTCAAGAGGCAGATTCAGGAGTTGCCACAAAAAGGTCACATCCGTCCGAGTTCATTGCCCTGTGGGAGCTCGATTGTGTTGGTAGAAAAGAAGGATGGGACTTGGAGACTCTGTATTGACTATTGAGCGCTGAGCAATATCACTGTTCATAATAGGTACCCAATCCCATGGATTGATGACCTCCTGGACCAACTGAAGGGGTCAAATATTTCAGCAAGATCAATTTGAAGTCAGGATATCACTAGGTACCAATCAAACCCTCCGATCTGTGGAAGACTGCCTTCAAAGCCAAGGAGGGCCTTTTCTAATGGTTGGTTATGCCTATCGGATTGACGAATACACCTGTAACTTTCATGAGGCTAATGGATGACATCTTGTGGCCATTCTCCAACTCATTTGTAGTGGTATACTTGGACGACATCCTGATGTTCAGCCAGAGTTGGGAAGAGCCCCTCCACCACATCCATGAGGTTCTCCAAACACTTCGGCAACACAAGTTATGTGTTAATTTGGAGAAATGCACTTTTGGCATGACCTAGGTTCAGTATCTAGGATAAATTATTGATGAACAGGGGGTGCATGTGGATCCAGCCAAGATCCAAGTCATTCAGGATTGGCCATCTCCAACCACTTTGATAGAGCTTCGCAGATTTCTAGGTCTTTTCAACTTCTACCGCAGGTTCGTGTTGGGATTTTCTCATATCACTTGACCCTTGAGTCAAGTCACCAAGGGAGGAGTGAAAACAAAACTCTTTTGGTCTGAATCTCAATAGAAGGCATTCACAGAGTTGAAAGATCAACTCTGCTGGGCACCAGTGCTCACATTACCAGACTTGCAACAACCATTTGAAGTCGAGACAGATGCCTCTGACTATGCTATTGGGGTAGTCCTTACTCAACATGGGCATCTAGTGGCATATCACAGTGAGACACTTTCAGACACAGTCCAAAAGTATCCCACTTATGACAAATAGATGTATTCCATTGTGCAGGCCTGCCGACAATGGAAGCATTACATTTTGGGGAAGGAAACGGTTATCCACACATACCATCAACCCCTACAGTTCATTCAGACCCAAGGAAAATTACAGAATGATCGCCATCAGAAGTGGTCCACATACCTGCAGCAATTCCATTTGAATATCAAGTATAAGAAAGGAAGCACCAATAATGTTGTATATTGCCTCAGTCGACCACCGATCATGGCGTTAAACACCGTGTTCAACTGTTGTGGGCACGAGACTTCTAATTGGCCACTTCTCTACAAAAGTGACCCAGAATTCGGCCACACATACCAGACACTCTTGGAGGGTCAGCATGTTCCAGATTTTCACCTCCAAGATGCCTTGTTATGCCACCTCGGTCACCTTTGTGTTCCTTCAAGCAAGTGTGCCAATATGATTTGGGAAGCACACTACACTGACACTGCTAGAAATTTCGGGGTCAAGAAAATGGTGGCAGTACTGCAAAAGTATTTCTATTGGAGGAATCTTCGATAGAATGTCGGGATGTACATCAGATCATGCACTGCCTGCGTCATTGCCAAACTGACCATCAAGAAGCAAGGCCTCTATACCCCGCTGCCTACTCGTAGTCAACCTTGGGAATCCATCTCCATGGATTACATGTCTCCTTCCACTAAGCATGGAAATGACTGTGTTTTTGTGGTCATCAATAAGTTCTCGAAGATGGAAATTATGGCGACGTGTAAGAAGAATATCACAACAGAAGCCAATGTTGAACTCTTCTTCGAACGAGTGTGGGTACACTTTGGGATCCCACAGACTATCATCTCATATCATGACAGTAGGTTCCTCACTACATTTTGGTCTAATCTCTAGTCGATGTTGGACACCAAACTCACTAAGTCCACAACCTTCCATCCTCAAACTGATGGCTAGACAGAGGTTGTCAACAGGATGATCGTACACATTCTGTGCATGTACAACTCAAAGCATCCATGCACATGGGACAAGAGCCTCCCCTATGTTCAGCACATCTACAACCAGGCTCTCCATAGCTCCACTGGCCACAACCCTTTTCAGGTGGGCTTGGGATTCCAGCCACTATGTCCCATTGATGTGGCCATGCCATTTGTAGCTAGTCACGCAGATTTGGCTCATGTCCAGTCTGAAATAGATAAGGCAAATAGCTTCATTGAGCACATCCAACATATTGGCCAGTAGGTCCAGGCATTCTCGAGAAATCAAATGCCAAGTACAAGTAGCGACATGATCAACATCGGGTGCCACACAAGTTTCAGGTGGGTGACAAAGTCTGGTTGCATTTGCGAAAGGAACACCTTACAGGAGCCTATCGGAAACTCATACCACTTCGATACGGTCCTTACACCATTGCCAAGGTTGTGGGAGACAATGCATTTGAGCTCAACATTCCCCCATTCCTTGGCCTACACCCACTGTTCAATGTTGACCGCCTTCGACCATACTTTCCACCATTACTAGACACATCCGACATTGCAAAACAACTCACACCCATAGAGTTAAATCCAGATTGCATGGAAAAAGCTACAACTGATTGGATCATGGACACATAGATCAAGCACACTTGCCAGCAGAATATTCAACTGTATCGAGTTGTCAAAGCAGGCCAACTTCTTCACTAGGGCAACTGGCTCACTAGGGACCAAGTTCAACAGAAGTTCCCTCATCTCATGGAGGAAATAAATGCAATGGGGACACTTTATTCCTAAGGGGGGAGGAATGATCTAGGTGGATATTGGTGGCCACCTGCCAATTCCACTTGGACCCCCACCATTGCTTCTTTTAGTTTTTTTAGTTTCCTTAATTGTAGCACAATTTACTATTTTTAGCAGTTTTTCGGGTCCTAAAATCATCATTTCTGTTGTATTCCTTAGAGATATCTTTCCAACAGGCTATCATGTGCGTCAAATGGAGATAATATGACCAAGTTGTGACCCCGGGAAGTTGGTTGTCCAACTCACCCCAACGGGGCCCATAAACTCTTGGTGTTACATCTCCTCGGTTTAGGGTTTTGGTTGTTTAGGGTTTTCTCTTATTGTTCAATAATAAAAAGGCCTATGATCCTCATTGTAAGGCAGTTCAGAGGCATGTGGCCACCACATCTCTTCTCAGAGATAAGCTACCATCACCCTAACTAGTTTATTTCCATTCCTATTTGTAAGCATATTTCAGTATTTTACATTAATGAAATGAAGTATTATTTCTACTGCATCTCTATGTTTATGGTTATCTTTTTAATTTGTTGAGTTCCTCTTTAAATCTGGATCAGTTACCCTTGGATAAATTAGAAATGAAAGTGAGGTCTTCCTCAATCCTTCTTGAGAATTCATGCAACTCACCTAAAGATGTAGCAACCCCAACTATCTCTTTCTTCTACCCATTATCCCCATTCTTTCACCACAGACACTTGCTCACATAATGACCATAATATCAGAATGTATAACATTTCATCTTGATCAAGCCCTTCTTGTCTTTGCTCTTCATCTTTCTTACAAGAGCCAAGTTATCTTCAGTAGACTTCTTCTTACGATTAATATCCTTGTCCCATAGTTCTTCTTGGATGAAATCATCCCATAACTTGTTATAATCTAACAACTTATCTCAAGTAAGTGTCCCTTTTATAAATGGCCTCCTTTCCTTGGTAAATCCCTTGAAAGTATTCCTTACTAGCTTTGCATCTCAAAGGTTATTTCCAATATTAGAAACCTCATAATGATCTTAATAAATCCTCATTAGATATCGAGCCACACCTTTTCCATCCAACATCTTGGAGTTCTTGAGCTTATCACTCAATACCAACAATGGGTTCTCATTCTTATTCTAGAGCAAGTTCTAAAGATCCTTCCATGCATCATGTGTTGTTTTCTTCTTGGTTAAACGAGGTATCAAGTGATCCTTGACACCATCTAGGATGATGAGCTTAGCCTTCACATCCAACTCTTCTATACTTCAAAATCCTTAGGGTTTTTTTCGCTTTACCTTGTTAGAAAATTGCCATATCTTTTTCACTAGCAATACCAACCTATTTGTTTCCTTCTAGTGACTATAGTTGGACAACCCATCCAACCTATCCTCCTATCTTAGATCAATAGCCAACTTTTCCATTCCTCTAGTCCTTCAATAACAATTCGACCAACTCCCTCTTGACTTGTTCACTCTGCACACTCAAATTCAATTATCCCTTCAAAGTAGCTCGTAAACCATGTTGAGTTCTTCTTAGTACTTCAGAATGAAGTCTATGCCTAAACACATGATCACAATCACACTACAATACCACAACTTCGAAGCGCTTTGCACATCAAAAATGTAAGAACAATGAATAAATGAATTACACAATAGATTTAGAAACCCAAAACTTGCTTGTATTACAAATTTATTACAATAAACATAGGGATCTTGTATTGGGGATAATTTCCCTTACAATTATCCTTGATACAAAGAAAACTAAGGGTTAATACCAATTATGCTTAACAATCAATCTGCCTAAGAACAAGAATAAAATTGACTTACTTGGTAAACAAGCACTTACACGAACCCTTTTAGTCCATGTTTCTTGAACACATGGGAGGTCATTTTCCACCTATACTTAAAAATAATACTGCTACTCTAATACCAAGTCCCTAGTCCCCTAGTGCTTCATATTTTCTTGCACATACCAACTCAACCATTCTGAATTCACACAATGATTTTCCACACCAATTGTCACCATTCACAAGCCTAAAAAAACTACCTTTTTTCAGTGATATAATCTCCTCAAAATTCATTGATCATAGGCATAAAAATTATTCCCTCTAACAATAACTCAAATTATCCAAAGTCAGTGTACTTAGGGAACAAATCCACCATCAATCTCCTAATGGTTATCTGCTACTATACCAACGTATATCAACTGCAAAGCAATATTTTCCTCTCACCCATTCAATGGAAGACTTAAATACATAACCTCATAACACTTCTCCATGTATACTTTCCCACTTGCTCTTATTTCAAAACTCACTTCTCTACTTAAGGGTTGTTGAAAATAGCAACAAGAAATGCTAAAAATAGAATTGCTAAAAATAGTACTTCTATAAATAGCAATTCAGCTAGTGTTTATCTTAGCAACAATGGATGGAAAAATGGAAGTGCTAAAAATAGAATTCTATAAATAGCATTTTAGGATACCTTCCTATTTTAGTCAGTCCCTAAACTAAAATAGTGAAGTAAAATTCGAATTTGATCTTAGTAACAGTTTGTCAAATAATTAATTAATTCATCTTGAGTTAATTAGTTAAGGAAAATCAAACTTGAAGTCTATGTGCGGACATGCAACAATTTCTCCATTAATTGAGGAATTTATCCATCAGTTAAAGAGATAAGGATGAGTTGTAATATTGAGTTGTAATTAGTTGACTTAGTTAACTAAGTCAAGTCTACTTAGATTAATTCAAACAGTTTGTTGAATTAATGTAAGTTTTGTTATTTAATACTGGCATGCATGTAACTACTGCACTTCAGATAACTGAGTATTCTCTCATAAATAACTCATGCATGTCAATTCAGATAGAGACCCAGTTGAGATCATATGTAGGGGCAGTGTACTATCAGTTGCTAGAATATTCCATTGTGAATATTCCTTGCATGTAGAAGGAATTCTTTCCTTGAGGATTTCAGAGTTACTTCTTCAAGTTTAGTGAATGTGATGAGGCCAATTCACACATGTGACATCATTGGACCCCAAGAAAAATTGCACAAGGAAATAGGAGGCTTGGAGGGATTGAGGAGGACATATATAGTGTCTATTTAGTCTATGAGTTGTATTCTTTTTGATTGAAGAGAGAGCAGGGTAGCTTGAGAGCTGATTCTTTTTGTATCTTCAATAAGATTTCGACTTGTATGATAATACAAAGTTGGGGTTTTAGGCTGAGGATTTCCCCATGATATTTCTTCTGTGTTATGTGTGATTGATTTCTCATTCTCCATTATATGTGTTCTCTTGATATTTGTCAATTCGATTAAGCTTCCGTAAAGTGTTGTAGAAGTAGATATTGTATTGTGTTTTAGTATATTGCATAATTTGTTGATCTACAATGGGAATTTCTACATGGTGTCGGATCAAAGGTGATCAAGGCGAAGAACAATATACAAGAAGGAGAAGTTAGAAGTTTGGTTCCTGAATATAGAAATCGAGTTCTTATCACATCTCTATTTCACCTATGGCGTTCAGTCGTTTAATAATCGAGTACGCCCTTGCTGGAAGCTTGAATTATATAGCCTGGAAGGATCACATGGAGGCAGTATTAGAGGATAATGGTCTCAAGGACTTCATTGATCAAGAAGTCCCCAAGCTAACTGATGCTACTCAACTGGTGGAATGGAAGAAATGTGTGGCTAGAGCAAGGAGAATCCTTTTAGAGGGAGTTCAAGACCACATTGTCTCGAGCCTCCATGGGAAGGAGACACCATTTTTGATGTGGAAAACATTGAAATATTTATATCAGAACAACATCGATGAGAGGAAGCTGGCAGTGAAAGACAAGCTTCGTAAGATCAAGTGTGAAAAAGGCTACAAGATCTATACATATCTGAACAAGCTCACCACCTGTAGGGATGAGCTTGGAAGTGTAGGGATCACTACCGCTGATGATGACATGGTGAGTCTTGCACTCCTCAATCTTTGTAAGAGCTGGCATAGCTACCAGGACTCCGTTAATGGAAGAGAAAAACTGACAGATTGGGAACGACTTTTGTCAAATCTGATGCAATAGGAAATAAGAAGAAGCACCAGAGATGGATCCTCATCGAAGCAAGATGATGAGGAAAAGCTAGCCTTAGCGCATAAGGCGTGGAAAGGGAAAGGGAAGGCGTCCCATCCCAAATCTGGTTCTTCCCATGGTGGGAAGAAGATTGACAAATTGAAAAGTGTGATACTTTCAATGTCATGAAGTGGGCCGTTATGCTATGAATTGTCCACAGAAGAAGTCCAAGAATGGTTCCTCAAAGGGATCAAGTACCGTGTTTCAGGTGAAGGTACAGTTGTGTTTCAGAGGGAGTATTGGAGCTCCCCTCACCTTGACTGATGTAAAGTATGTACCAGGTCTGAAGAAGAATCTTGTGTCTGTCGCTATGCTAGAAGATAAAGGCTATGATGCACTCCTTATTCAAGGAAAGGTATTCCTGAGGCATATCAGTATTGGACAGACAAAGCGAATAGGGATTCGAGTCAAGAATCTCTACAAGTTGGAGGTAAACAACTGTGATGCTTTGACTTCCAAATCTCATATGGTGCAGAGCGAAGATGTTGGCGAGCTATGGCATAGAAGACTAGGCCACTTGCACCATGGAGCCCTGAAGATCATGCAACATATTTCCACTGGCTTACCCAAGGGAAAAATTGAGTAGACAACTACAAGCAAAGGTTATACCTTGGGTAAGTATGTGAAATATTCCTTTTCGGATCGAGACAGTAGAGCTGGAGCAATCCTGGAGCGAGTTCACTCAGATGTTTGTGGACCCTTCTCTGCAACCTCCACCGCTAAACAAGGGTACTATGTTATTTTTATTGATGATTTTTCTCGTAGATGCTAGATCTACTTTATGCAAAAGAAGGATCATACCTTCTTGAGGTTTTGTGAGTTTAAAGCCTTGGCAGAGAAAGAATCTGGAAAGAAAATAAAAGCCTTGTGTAGCGACAATGGTGGAGAGTATGTCTCCCAACAATTTAAAGACTTCTGTGTTGTAGAAGGTACTAAATGGGAATTGAAAACACCCCATAACCCACAGCAGAATGGGGTGGCCGAAAGGAAGAATAGATAGATTGTGGGAGCAGATCGAGATATGTTGCATGACCAAAGCCTACCACTGCATTTGTGGGCTGAGGCATGCAATACAACAGTATACTTGCAGAATAGAAGCCCACACCGTATACTGGGGATGAACACACCTATGGAGGCCTATTCCAGGAAGCAACCTAATGTAAGTCACTTCCGAATATTTGAATCATCAGTTTACTATCATGTGACCAAAGATGTTGGGAAGAAGCTAGACCCAACAATAGAGTTGGGAATACTTGTGGGGTATACGGATACACCCCACAACTATCGGGTGTACCTTCCTTCCACCCTGGGATTGTGGTATGCAGGGATCTGAAGTTTGACGAGCAGAATGCCATGTGCTTATCACTTGAGAGGGAGCTCGAGTTGCATGCAGATGAGGAACTTTCAATTCCTAAGGAGGAGAAGCCTCAGATTGATGCGGAGTAGCCGCATGCAGAGGATCAGGGAGTGGAGACATCCACTCATGCTGATACTTCTAGAGATGGGCGGAAACGATCAAGGGAAGCTGACAGGTTGATGTTGGATGCGTGGAAGAATGTGGGACAACCATCTTCTCAGCGCAGATAGAGGAGGTCGCTCAAGTGGTACACTGGGTACATGGCCTGGTTGGGGAGTGTGTAGATACTGAACCTTCTTCATTCGAGGAGGCAGTGCACCAACCAGTCTGGGTTGATGCAAAGGTAGAGAAGTATGATTCTATTATTCGGAACAGTGTGTGGGATGTTGTCCCAAGGCCTTAGGGTAAGTCAGTGGTGAGTTCCAAATGGCTTTACAAGGTAAAGCAGGCAGCTGATGGCAGTGTTGAGAAACATAAGGCAAGGTTTGCTGCTCTGGGTTTGTCATAGGTCGAGGGGATCGACTACGATGAGACTTTTGCTCCCGTAACAAGGTACTCTTCGATTAGATTGATATTGGCTATCAAATCAGATGGGGTGGAAGATCCACCAGATGGACGTGAAGACAACATTCCTCAATGGGAAGATTGAGGAGGAGGTGTACATTGAGCAACCAGAGGGTTTCGTGACCTTCGATTGTGAGTTGCATGTGTGCAGACTCAAGAGATATCTGTATGGGCTGAAGCAAGCACCCTGTGCTTGGTACACTAGGACCGACAACTATTTCACCAGTTTGGGCTTCACCAAGAGTGAAGCAGATGCGAAAATTTACCACATCATGGTAGAAGGTAAACCATTGATCATTGTTCTTTATGTCGATGATCTAATTTTGATAGGTGATGATCCGCTGATACAGTCTTGCAAGGAGGACCTTGAAAGAGAGTTCGAGATGAAGGACATGGGCCTTATGCACTACTTTCTAGGCATGGAGGTGTGGTAGAAAGATGGGGAAGTATTTGTGTCTCAAGGCAAGTATGCCAATGAGATACTCAGGTGCTTTCACATGGAGAAGTGCAAGTCCATGCAGACTCCTTTAGTTGGGAACTCGACGAAGGAGGATGCTAATTCAAGTGAGGCAGTAGCTGCTACTATTTATTGGTAGCTGGTAGGTTCACTTATGTATTTGGTGAACACATGACACGACTTATGCTTTGCAGTGAACCAACTGAGTCAAGCTATGGTTTAGCCTACCAAGCTGTTTTGGAAGGTAGCGAAGCATGTGCTGAGATAGCTCAGAGGCACATCTCAGTTTGGATTATGGTACAAATAGACAAAGGGAGTGAAGCTTTAGGGCTTCACACATCCGGATTTGGTAGGGAGTCCATCAGACCAGAAGAGCACTTCTGGAGGAATCTTTGACCTTGGTTCATTTGCAGTTTCCTGGTACAACAGGAAACAGAGGTCAGTTGCACTTAGTTCAGTAGAGGCTGAATACATGGCTACTAGTCAGGCTACATGTGAGGCCATTTGGATGCGGAAGATTCTAGTGGGATTGTTTGGTCAGATGATGGATCCTATAGTGATCTACTGCGATAACCAGAGTTGTATCAAACTCTCAGAGAATATATTTTTTTCATGACAGGTCCAAGCGCATTGATATCCAGTATCACCATTTTCGAGACTATGTGGTTAACAGGATCATGTTGTTGCTGTATGTTTCGACCGAGGAACAGGATTCAGATATCTTGACTAAGGCATTGTTAAGATGCAAGTTCGAGTTCCACAGAGACAAGATTGGGGTTATTGATAATCCCTTTCTTGTTGAGAGGGAGTGTTGAAAATAGAAACAAGAAATGCTAAAAATAGCACTGCTATAAATAGTAGTTCAACCAGTGTTGATCTTAGCAACAATGGATGGAAAAATGGAAGTACTAAAAATATCATTCAATAAATAGCATTTCGGGATACCTTCCTATTTTAGTCAGTCACTAAACTAAAATAGTGAAGTAAAATTCGAATTTGATCTTAGTAGCAGTTTGTAAAATAACTAATTAATTTATCTTGAGTTAATTAGTTAAGGAAAATAAAACTTGAAGTCTATGTGGGGACATGCAACAGTTTCTCCATTAATTGAGGAATTTATCCATCAGTTAAAGAGATAAGGATGAGTTGTAATATTGAGTTGTAATTAGTGACTTAGTTAACTGAGTCAAGTCCAGTTAGATTAATTCAAACAGTTTGTTGAATTAATGTAAGTTCAATTAGTTAATTCTTGCATGAAGGTAACTACTACACTTCAGATAAATAAGTATTCTCTCATAAATAACTCATGCATGTCAGTTCAGACAGAGACCTAGTTGAGATCAGATGGAGGGGCAGTGTACTATCGGTTGCTAGAATATTCCATTGTGAATATTCCTTGCATGCAGAAGGAATTCTTTCCTTGAGGATTGCGTGGTTACTTCTCCAGGTTTAGTGAGTGTGATGAGGCCAATTCACACATGTGACATCATTGGACCCAAAGAAAAATTGCAGAAGGAAATATGAGGCTTGGAGGGCTTGAGGAGGACATATATAGTGTCTATTCAATCTATGTGTTGTATTGTTTTTGATTGAAGAGAGAGCAGGATAGCTTGAGAGCTGATTCTTTTTGTAACTTGAACAAGATTTCCACTTGTATGATAATACAGATTTGGGGTTTGAGGCTGAGGCTTTCCTCGTGATATTTTTTCTATGTTATGTGTGATTGATTTCTCTTTCTCAGTTATATGTGTTCTCTTGATCTTGCTCAATTCGATTAAGCTTCTACAAAGTATTATAGAAGTAGATCTTGTATTGTGTTTTAGTATAGTGCATAATCTGTTGATCTACAATGGGGATTTCTACAAGGGTTGACACTAGCTCTATCCCAAATTTTATGTCAAACTAGGCCTTGTCTAGGTCTCAACTTCACTTAGAGTTCGATTTCTAGTACTTGAGACTTTGTATCCTCACAAAATATTCAAAATGAGGCTCATTAGGCCCTCCTTCTAGAGATCGACCCTCTCCTCAATACATAGAATAGAAACCCTTGCTCCAATCTGAACTTTTGGCCCTCTTATCTCCTTAACACATTCTGAAAGAATCTTATTCAAAGCACATAATTTCAATAGATATTTGACATTGATTTCTCAGCCAATCCGTCTCTTACCAACATAAAAAAGATAGAAAATAATGCTCCTCTTCAAACTCCCTCCTACTGAGGTAATTCAACTTATTTTTAGCTTGTAATGATTCTTGAGAAAATTCTCTTGGATTTGTCAATGACATCAACCTTATCTCTATTTATTATGTTGTTAGTGGAATCAATCTATCACCAAGAGTCACAACATTGACTCAATTTTATCTGAGCCTATACTGTCAAACACCATCAACATTAGAAATAAAATTCTTCTCATTTACTTTATCCCTCTACATTGTAGCCTTAGGCTCTCTTTATCCCATCAAAATTCCCCTTATGCATCCAATAGAATAAACAATCAATTTTCACTTTGGCCTTTCGCCCAAATCTCTAGGTACAAAGCAAACCACTTGGATAAATTTCCCACAAAAAAGCTTTTTCGTGGGTCAATTGCTCAAAACCTAGTACCCTAGGGGTTGTGGGACTACCTCCCAAGTTACACTTCTATACATGGTGTTTCCTCTTAGTATCATTCACATTGTTGAGACATCGATTGTGCTATAGGTAAGGGGAAGGGGTATTTTTCCACATGGGTAGAAAGAGGTGATGATTTTCTCTCATGACTCTGCTACCACTTACATCGATGCAATTCTATCAGAAATAGGGAAGGAGATACACAAATTAGATACTCAGCCTAGGTGGAGAGATAATCCCACTCATATTCAAAAATCTTGGAGGATTTGTCGGCTATGGTTCCTGACCTTGGGCACACTAGGGGTAGGAAGAAGAAATATATAAGCTCTATGGCCTTGCATTGGAAGATGAACATATTATTGGGTTTGGTTCTTAAAGGAAAGAAAATGGATTAGAATAATGTATTTTCCACTCTAGAGGACATAAAAATGATGCTCATGAATCAATACTTCTTCTTGGACAAGATTTTGATTCTTGCATTAACCATATGAAGGGGCACATTTCATGTGAATCATATAGTGGGGATCTGCTAGATACACCAAGTTTGATCGCAAGGGTTTTGATAATGACTTCATCTTCAGGTAACGATTAAATTTCTTATTGGTTGGCTTTATATTTATATTTCCTTCTGTTTTGGTTCCTCTGAGTGAAAATGAAATTTTCCTTTATGATTTATTTATGGTTTAGTAGTCAATGTGATGGTTACGATATAATTCTCTGTTTTGTTAATTTTGTAACTAGGTTTGTATGGAAAAATGCACACCTATCAGTTTCAAGAGTAACGACTTGAGGAGTATTAAAATCCTCAAGATACAATCTAGCAAAACTATGTTATCCTCACTTTTTGGCAATACAAAGTATTCGTTTACAAAAGAAAATAATTATTAATTACCCTTATTTACGGATATTTATCTAAATAAATAATAATATTAATATTAATATAATAATCGCTAATATTAATTAGTATTATTGTTAATATTAATATAAATTATCATTTATTATCAATATTAATATTAATATAAATTATGATAAATGTGTTATATTTCCATAATTTAGCGCTCTTTTGTGTTGTACTTTTCCACCTAATCCCCTTCTTTCTTCTATTTATTATTGCTTGGCATGATCATATTTTTTATCACATTCTAATCTTGAAGACGAACCTCATGAGCACGTTCAAAATGCCAATGATTTAAACTCTCATCTGATGGATCTAGAAACAAATTCCCAACAATGTCAACATATTTTACTAGACGTGGGTTTATAAACCCTCTTGGGGTGGGTGCCCTACATCTTGAGCAGTTTATAAATACACATGGAAAATTCATTTGTAAACAATCTTATTTTGACATTGATCATTATTTAACCTACAAGGATCATCTCTCTCTAGTTTGCTAGTGTTAAAATATATTATTTTGGGGTTACCTTGTCTATTATTGTAAATTTCTCCCCGTAGCACACTCATACAAGCCCATATTTTCTCTCTAAGGAGTGTTCTTCCTTAATAATCTTATTCTTTCCACCTATTAGAATTATGATGGTTTGATGGTAGTTCCATTTGATACTTCTCTCTTTTGGTTTCACTGTCATGATGGAAGAGTTATAATATGCAATTAATAGTCAAACAATAGTCTTAAACTATGATATAGTTTCTGCAAAATAGGCCATCATAAAGAGTCAAGAAAATAATATTCCTATCTAATAATATTTCTTGTTGTTTCAAACAAATTGTAAATTTTTTCCTAGTGTTCTAACAATATGAGTGGGTGTAAATGGTTGAAAAACAAAAGAAAGAGTTCCACCATGAACTAGTGTACACCTATACAATGGCGGAGCACATGAAGCTAAAATTACAACAACTAGAATGCTACTAGTGCTGAAATTGGTAGTGGATTAGGGTAGACTCTTTGTTGCATGATCAATGTGATGAGTCACATAAACCAATAGTACAACCTTCAAGAGATATAAGGCTATGGTTGTATCATCCAAATTATTCTACTGTGGAATGTTGTGTCAAGTTGTATATGATCAATCATTATTTATTACTTCATTGTAATAGGAAAACAACCTCGACTTGGAGTGCACTTAACTCAAGATTTATGTTTGGTGTACATGTAGGATGTTCCTCTACACATTATTGATGAAGTTGTAGGTGCTCCAACACCTCATTGTAAAATAAACGTTCACAACTTGCAAAAAGACCCTCAACGCCAATGTATTCATATTTGTTATCGAACTTTCATGTATGTTCCATCATTCCATAGTATTCATCCTATATCAATCTTTAATTAAATTAACATTAGCAAAAATTCCAATACCATTGGTCTTGAAGCTAAATTTTCCATACTTGATCACACTCAACTTCATCATGGTTCATATTATTTAATTCAATCATATGGAATTTCTATCTATTTGGACTTATGTGCTATTATCTATTATTCCCACCAATAGGTGTCGGTTGGGCCAACCATGATGTAGAATAATATTTTTTGTGAGGATATTTACTAAGTCATGAAAACATAGTTAGAAATATAGTCATACAATATGGCATTCTTTGGCTCACTCGCATATTTGATTTAATCAAATCATATTATAAATAGGCATGCTAATTTTTTTTCTATGTGGTTCATGGACCCTAGATATTAATGGTAACTACATCCACAAAATATTTGTACTAGGAAAATCCACCCAGAGGGATCACTTCCTCTCGTCTCAACCATGGAGCCAAACCCAAAGAGTGTCAAGAGAATTGAACCTGTGACCTCTTAATATCAAAGGTACTTTAAACATAGGGACTTGAGCAATTGAATTAACTATTATGGATTAATAGGCTTGGGGAATTGTAGAACATACCTATCATTTTCCCTAAGTCGAACATTAATAATGGTTCATCACCCTCCTAAAATTCCTCTTTATATGATGTGGATGTGTATGTTAATTTTAAACCCTACCATGAATCACTAGCCTCCACGATAGTCGATGCCTTTCTTACCTTGGAAAGGTATTTAAATTTAAGGTAATAACTCACAAATTTGATCTTCACAAGTTTAAGAATCTCTAAATTAGAATGATCACAACTTGAAAAATGTAGAAATGAGTCTTTTAGATTAATCACATTGATAGGATTTGGTTGATGTTTCGAACCAATTAATGTGGTTCATCCTCAGGACAAGGTGAAGAATGAGTGGATCTCAAGGAATAAATAGTATGGATGCATCATTGCCCAAAATTAGATGTTGAGAAATAGCCATTGGTAGATTAGTGAAATTAGTTAATTAGGTAAGTAAAAAAATATTAATTAGTTAAATTAGTTAATTCGAAAGACTCATTTCTACATTATTGATCACAAAAGTCTTATATCTAACTTGAAAAATGGTTAAATAACCAACATCTTTTTTATAAAAAGAGTTGTATTTAGTGCCACTTCTTGGACTTTCTGGTGCTGGAATCCGGTGGAAAAAATTGACGTTAAATCTTGATTTGTGTTATTTAAACTCGATTTTTGATGTTTTTTTTACTGTATATATGGATTCAGTGCCCTTAAAATCCTCTAGGACACTTCGATTGTGCAAGGGTTATCCATCAAACTTGTGATTTCAATAAATTCCTCCCGTATTTCAGAGAAATTAGACTAGAAAACCCCACGAGAAGAGCTTCCAAAAAGTCACACTAAATACAACTCATTTACAAAATTGTTCATACTTAAGACAAAAATATTTAAAGTGTCAAAAATATTTCCCCCAAAAAAATTTGTTTATGGTGCGTGAACACTTTTCAAGATCTGCATGAAAATCACCAACATTTAAAAAAAATTATCCACTCTTAATATACATAAAATTTAGATTGTCAAAAATAAGTCGAGAAAAAGGGTTGACGTTGTGTCAATGCTTTTTGAAATCAACATAAAAAGCAGTAACATTTTAAAAAAATGTTCATTAATAAAATTTAAAGTGTCAAAAATATACTTCCAAAAAAAAGGTGTATTCTGAATCAACTATTTTCAAAGTTGGATGATTTTTTACTACCTCTAAAAAGTGAGAACTCGATCAAGTTCCCTTTTGATTGATAATTGTTTTACAAAAACTAGATACAACTATGTACTCCACTCTATCCATAAATAAATAACTTGAGACTTGTTTCTTGCTTAAGTAAGACATGAGACAATTTCTAAAAAATAATGTTGCACCACTTGTACTCTTTTTATCTACAATACTACTATCCCAATCAACATCAATATAAGACCTTCAAGTAAATAATTACCTCTTTCATACAACAAATAATGGTCTATTGTTCCCTAGAGATCCTTTAATATCCTTTTTTAGTGTATTGACATTGATTCCCTTTGGGTTTACGTGAAATTTGGCAACCAACCCTATTTCTTGCATTATATTAGATATTGAAGTAGTTAGGTACAAAAAAATTCTAATCATGGTCATGTAAGTCATTTTAGATATAGTGGGGTACTTGTCCTCCATTCTCAAATCATAACCAGTCACGATAGATGTACCAATGGGTTTATAGTCATCTTGACGTAGGAATCAATTGTTTTGAGAAATATCAACAATCAGCCCCGCGTTTTCCTTTCCCTTTATAATCAGGCCTTCCGCTTCTCTGCTTTGATTTCCTTAATATAAGCCCGACAACAAATCTTTCCTTTATTTAACAGGGTCACTCGCTGGTACACTGTAGATCACCTCATCTTTGATCCGACGGTCCACGTTATATCGCAATCGCAATGGGCAAGTTCTTAGGGCTTAGTTCATACATATGAAACATTGCGATATGATATAGACAATGGTCGCATTGCCCATCGCATATCACAAGTTTCCAATGCTCAAGACCCATTCCCTTTCCAACTGAAATATTGTGATGCGATAGATTGTTATCGCATCACCACATTGTCATACGGTCTGAAGTCTGATCACACACCAATGTTTTATTGCGATGCAATATTTTGGCGATCGCACGTCGCAACTCCTTAAGGCCTGAGTTCCACCCCTTTGTAAGCAAATAATGTGATGTGATATGGAATGATCCAACGGTTGGTGTGATTTCGCACCGTTGGTTGGAACTTAGATCAACGACTAGGATTTAAGTGGGCTTCAACATTGTTATTAACACCAAGGCTTGAGATTTCCTTTGAATTTAGAGTTCTATATCATAAAGAATAAAAACAGAGAAACACTAGATTCGGTCTCGAATACAAATAAACAGAAGTAAAATGAAAGTTCACACAAAATCGATATATATATATATATATAATCCCACACGACATCAATTTATCAAGACTATCAATGTTACAGAGTCTCGCCCTCTGGCTTGATTACAACGATTTTTAAAAGACCTCTATTCAATATGAAATCCTCGCTCTAATATGTGACTCTTGCTTCACTCAAACCTCTCTCATCCCTTCCTATCCTTCTACATTACATTTTTCTTCTTTTTATCAATTCAATCCCACTCTAACTACTCAATCTCTATCTTTAAACATTCTAACAGTCAATCTCTATTTTCAAGCTCTATCACACACCTATGCTAACAACTTATCTTTGGATCTAAAATAAGGCAATTTCTATTTATTACAATAATGAAATACAACTCATTTCATGAGAGATCCAACCCTCTCGATAAAAACTAACTTTTGACCACTCAGGTCAGTGAAATTCAACTTGTTTAGCCACAACACGTGAACAAAATTTCACATTGCTGGCTAAGTCTAGATGCTCCTGCATCACATCTCTTGCAAAATTTTTCAAATTTTCTTTCAAATATTGAGATTGGGATATAAAGATACCTTTTCTTAACTGAGTACTTTGCAACCCAAGAAAGAATGACAACTCTTCTAGCATGGACATTTGAAACTCCTTTTCCATTCCTTCAACAAATTGGTGTGCCATATGTTCTTGATCACATCCAAAGAAAATGTCATTTACATACACAACAATGATAAAAAAATTATCATTTTCAAATTTATTGTTTAAATTACTAGTTATTGTTCCTCCCTTAAATCCTTAATGCTACTAATACTTATACAACCTAGAATACCAAGATGTTGTAGCTTTCTTAAACACATACAAATATTTTCTCAATTTCTAAAAATGGTTTTCATCTTCTATGCGTTGAAATCATTTTAGCCTTTCAATGTATGCTTTCTCTTCCAACTCACCATTGATGAATTCTTATTTGACATCCCTATGATTAAATTTAAAGTTCTTATAACTATTAAATAACATAAACATTTTAATGGCTTCTAGTCTAGCTAAAGGGGCAAAGTTTTCTTCAAAATATATAACTTTTACTTGACTGTATCCTTTGCAATCCAATCCAACATTGTTCCTATCCACTTGGCCTTCATCATTCAACTTGTTCTTTTACACCCAATTGGTACCAATGAGGTTCTTATGCTTTTGTCTCAGGAGAAATTTCGAAGTGTTATTCTTCTCTATCTAATCCATTTCTTCATCCATTTTCCAAACCCAATTTTTTTTTCACTTGCTTGGCTGACATTCTAGGCTTTGTGTGGGACAATGGCCCAAAATTTTCTTGTCTTCGACTACCTATTAATAATTTTCTTATTTAAACATTAATTTTTCTATATCCAACAATTTGGTTGTTGGTGTATTTCTCCTGCACATATTTATATGGCATGTTGTGCCTTTTAGGTGACTTATAAATACTTGGGGTGAATTAGTATTTATTTAAATTTGTTATTTTATGCCACTTAGGATCACTTGTTAAAATCAAAACACAAAATATAATGATAATGACAAGGACTTCAATCCTCATTTATAACAAATCACGTATAATAACACTTCACCACTACAACCATAGAAGAATACTCCAATATTTAATTTCAAAGTAGGCTCCAACCTGTATTATAAACCTAAGGGACAACTTGGTCTATTTAAGGATTCCAACACTCTCAATACTTTACGGTCCAACTTAGTTTTCCAATTGAGTAGTGCTGAAGAAACATCCATATTGATGTCAGGAAAAAATAACCTCCACTATAAACTCATCTAGAAATAGATATTTTGCATTTCATAAAGTGTCGAATTCATCTTGGTTTATCATCAATATATGGGATCAGATAAATCATATATTGAACATAACTCAAAATATTATCTCTTTCATTTCCAATTATGCTTGAAAATCCATGCACTCAATGACAACAATGCCTTGCTGTTAAGTTATGGTATGTTCTATGCTTATAACAGTTTACTTCTTTTTCTTATTATATTCCACAGATTAGCAATCACATGTAAATGAAGTAAAGTGCAGATAGAACATTAAACAATCGACAGAAAAGAAGCCAAGACAAGAGACACAAGATGTGGCGGCTAGCCAGGGACAAACCCCACAATGTGTGGGGAAAACCTTTGATCAAATCTTCTTTTATCTTCAATAATTCAGCAGAGAGAAATATTTCAATAAATCTGATTCATATCAGCAGTAGCAAACCCTAGATCAACAACAATAGCATTAGCAGCTTCATCATCAAACTAGGGCAAACAATATCTCACAAACCGACCATCAGATCAGCTTGATTCTACCACCAAAAGTTGCGGCTTCTAGAGGAGGTTCAGATGAACCTACAACGTAGTCCAGATGAGGAGATATTCTATTTCACATAGGTCAAACTTTACTTCTTTAGTTACAGCTTTAGTTTTGGCTTCAAACTAGGGTAGTCGATATCCTGCAAACCGTCCATCGGATTGACTTGATTCCACCACCAAAAGTTGTCGCTTTCAGAGGACGTTCAGATGAACCTACAACATAGTTCAGATCAGGAGATATTCTAGTCCATGTAGGTCAAAATTTACTTCTGTAGTTGCAGCTTCAGTTTCGACAGCTTCTGGCTTCACATGTGTGAGGGAGAGAGCCTTTTCTTCGCAGTAGAGAAGAGACTCTTTTCTGCACAGTAGAGAGAGAGAGATGTGATGAGATGAGTGAGTGCAAATGAGGAAAAGTCCTCTTGTATTTATACACAAATGATGATGTTTGAATAGATGCGATTGATGGGCTTCTGAGCCTACATGAGTTGTAGGTCAACTTGATAATAATTCCATAATAAAAATAAATTCATATCTCCATGAATACTTATCAGAATCGGATGATATTTATATCAATCCTACACCTCTCGACGAGAGGAATCTAATGAACATATTATCAGCCATGAATAAGATGACCCACAATACGTTTTTCCCTAGTTTCCAATTTTAACACTCCCTCTCAACTAGGGAGAACTTCATCTGCAATCTGTCTATCGGTCGTCACTATTCATCCATCAAATGCACTACCCTGTATAGCCTGCCCCTTGCCCTGCTTTGCTATATTCTGCCTATTTTTCTTTTTCTTGTTCTGCCCTGTACTGATCTATACGACTCTGCTCTATTATGTGCTACTATGCTTTGTCCTGTTCTGCTCTGCTTTTGTTTGAATTATGAAGAAGAAGAAATGATCGAGGATGTATCATACTGACTCAAAGTTAGTCTCAGAGTATGTAACACTGGTCCCAGACCAGTCTCAACCAACGCAAAGTCGGCGTCATCGTGAGTACAACTCCACTAGTCCTAGACCAATATCATCCTCCATTGACTTAAAGTTAATCTTAGAGTGTGTACCACTGGTCCCAGACCAGTCTCAACCAACCCGAAGTCAGATTCATAGTAAGTACCACTCCTACCACTGGTCCCAGACCAGTATCATAGTCTCAGAGAGTGTACCATTGGTCCTAGACCAGTCTCAACTGACCCGAAGTGAGTGTTGTAGTATGTACCACTCCCACTGGTCCCAAACCAGTATTGTACTGACATGAAGTCAGTCTCAGAGTATGTACCACTGGTCCCAGACCAGTCTCAACTGACCGTAAGTTAGTGTCATAGTATGGTACAACTCCTACCACTGGTCCCAGACTAGTATCATTGATGCCAAATCTATGGAGGTCATCCTAGCGTAGGGAGTACGGTAGATACAATGATGCATCCATGGGTACTACTATGGTCCCTAACTTCATTTCCCTGCTCATTGATCAAATGAGAGGTACTTCCCATGAGTCCCAGACTGCATGGGTAGGATGCCTCGACAAGAGAACTTAATCAATCCTGTCCTCATAGGAGAACACATCAATCCTGCTACAATCACCATGGAGAACACATCAATCTAAGCCGCCATGGAGAACACATCAATCCAGGCCTCACAGGAGAGCACATCAATCCTGCTACAATCACCATGGAGAACACATCAATCCAGGCCTCACAGGAGAACACATCAATCCTGCTACAATGTCGCCACGGGGTGTACATGTATACCACCAGGGGATATTGAATCATCCTGTGGTCATATGATGCTCCAAGAAGCACCCCGCACCCCCCTGGAGCTCCTAGAGCTCAATGTATCATACATGACCCTCATCGGAGGGTCTTTGAACAACACGAAGTTGTTCTGGAAAGTCTGAAATTTTACTTTCCCAAGGGGTTTTGTCAGAATGTTGGTAACCTGTTCATCTGTACCGATATGTTGGAGCCTTATAACTCCCCGCTGCACCATATCTCAAATATAATGGTATCCGATATCGATATGTTTGGAGAAATCATGAAATACAAGATTCTTTGACAAACCAATCCCACTCTGGTTGTCACAAAGGTTCACAGTGGTATCCAATGTAAATCCAAAAAGCTCACTGAAGAGTTTTTGCAGCCAAACTTCCTCATAGGAGGCCATGCTAACAACAATATACTCTACTTCGGCAGTGCTCAAGGCCACCGACTTCCGCTTCTTGCTCATCCAGGATATCGAAGTAGGTCCCAAGGAGAAACAACACCCGGAAGTGCTCTTACGGTCCTCCACATTGCCTACCCAATCAGCCTTTGTGTATCCAATTAGTCTCACATCTTCGACAGTGTATCTTAACCCATAAGTGATAGTGCCACGACGATATCTCAACAGATTCTTGCCACCAATCCAATGTATGTGGTGGGGTTCAACCATATGTTAACTCAACGTGTTGACTGCGAAGCATATATCTGGACGGGAGTTCACTAAGAACATTAATGCTCCGACGAGTTGCTGATACTCAGTAGCATTTCGTAAAATAGGGCTAGCAGCACTACCCCTTGACTTCTTGAACTCAAGCTCCATCAGGGTAGTTACAGGCTTGCAGTCCACCATACTGAATCTTTCCAATATCTTCACCACATATTTTCCTTGAGATAGGAAAGTTTCCCCTAGCTTTTTCCACACTTCAAGTCCCAAGAAATACTGCATCAGTCCTAGGTCCTTCATTTCAAATTCAGAAGCCAACTCCCTCTTACATTTGAGAATGAGAGGGTTTGCGCCTATTAGAAATAGGTCATCCACATACAACACCAATATGAGAGGTTTATCATCTTCAACCTTAAAGTAAAGCTTAGGATTGACTTCACTCCTAGTGAATCCCAGCTTCATCAAGTAGCTGTTGATCTTCTCATACCATGCTCAGGGTGCTTGCTTCAGCCCATAGAGAGCCTTCTTCAACCTGCATACATGAGATTTTTGATCATAAATCTCAAATCCTTCGGGTTGCTCCACGTAGACCTCTTCTTTTATCGAGCTATGCAAGAATGCGGTCTTGACATCCATCTAATGTAGGTTCCATCCTTGTGAAGTGACAAGTGCTATGACCGAGCGGATGGTCATATATCTGGAAACAAGTGCAAATATCTCATCATAGTCTATACCTTCCTTATGGGAGAAACCACGAGCAACAAAATGAGCCTTATACTTTTCCGTACTTCCATCTGCTGCATGCTTTATCTTGTAAATCCATTTGGAAGTAACAACTGTCTTGTCCTGGGGTCTTGGAACTACTTCTCAAACATCATTCTTCATAATAGACTTATATTCTTTAGTCATAGCATCCTTCCATACTTGATGCTTGACGGCATCTGAGAATGATGAAGACTCATTTTATATGATTGTGCTCATGATGGTCAGGTATCCCTGATACCTATTAGGTTTCTTACTTTCACGAAAGGTTCCTCGGGATGCAACATGTCCTTCAGCATCATCAAGTAGCCCCCTAAGCCATGAAGGCCTCTTCCTAGAATAGGAAGGCTCATGTGGAGGAGGATCAATCGGATCCATGGGTTCTTCTACATCAGGCATTGATTCATCATCCTTTTCTTTTGGTTCCCTAGTGTTGGCTTCTTGAGAGCTCCTCAAAGTCGGAAGATTGTTCACCTTGCTGAGAGCCATATCTTCGTCAAAGGTGACATCATGACTAATTACAACTTCCCTTTGACCGGTGGTGAACTTTTCTTCAGGAGTCTTGGAACCCAATGCTTGATGAGGGCATATACGATGGTGTTTGTAATTTCAGCCCATAGAAACTTTGGAAGTCTTTGATCATGTAGCATGGCCCGGACAACTTCCATAATTGTACGGTTCTTCCTTCCCGCCACACCATTCTGCTCAGGAGTATGTGGTGTAGTAGTCTCCCTCTTAATGCCAGCCTCAGATATGCCTGAGTGAACCAATTGTAATACATCAGAGGTCTTGCTTTGGCTTGAGGGGAATGGTCCCCTTTTGAACTTTCCTTCGGCACATCTTGGACATACACCTTCTTTCTCTACTCGAAATTCGGGCATCCCTGTCACCATTTGTTTTACACTGAGTATAGCTTTATAATGAAGGGGGGAAAATCTCTGATGCCAACGTTTGGACTGAAGAGATGTGTAATAAGACATGACACCTAGCAAACTTCCATCAACCTGATATAATGAATCAATACTAAACCCAAGAGTAAAGGCATGTTTAACATTATTTTTCCATATACATACCTTGTCATTGCTGAAGGTTACCTTGTAGCCTTTGTCTTCCATTGCCGAGATGGACACTAGGTTCTTTTTGAGTTCAGGTGCATTTAATACATCTTGGACTTTCTGGCCTTCTTGAATGGTTGTCCTCTTCCTCGATTCCCAGCTCTCCTCTTACCTTTGCTATTGAATTTTCCATCCCTTCGATTACCATGAGAGGGATTTT
>APFE030204157.1:0-11693 GCA_000404065.3 Pinus taeda
AATGGCCGAGATTAAGTCCCTAATCAATAGCTAAGATTAGATCTGGCTTGATCCATGTCTTTTGGACCATTCTAACATAGTTTCATATTAATCCACATTAATATTTTATTTTCTCTAAGTTTAGACTTAGGGACTCCATTAAAAATATTAATTATTTTAACATCTCCTAAATTGTTCAGAATCAGCCCAAACCCTTTCTGGGTATTGGATATCTCATGTGCCCCAAACTCTCCACCAAACTTCGTGGCTAGAGCACATCCGATGCTACCCCAAATCAACACTCCCTCTTAGTGAGGACTGTGCTCTAGCAATACTCCTTACTAAGTATTACTCTGATCATCCGACATCGGTACCTGTGTTGATGCTAGGCCTTCCTGCCCAACATCTTCTGCACTGCTACATCCTATACTGCTGCCCATGGTTCTGCCACTACCACTGCTGCATTTGTATGACAACTCCCTCTGTATCTGTGTTGCTGCTGGTCCTTTCTCCTAACGCTGCATTTGCACTGCACCTCCTCTCATCATGTTGCATCGTGCTGCCCATTGTTGCACTGCAACTCAGTTACTGAGAAGTAGGTAACTGATCTCCCAACCTAACCTCCCTGTTGGGCTAGAGACCCCCCTGATGCTGGAGCTCCCTTTGCCACTGACAAGTGCTCCCTCTCTGACCTCTGTGCTGCTGCAGCAACTCCCTGCATCTCGCACCATTGCACACCTTTCTGTGCCATCCTACACTGGTGAAACACTCCCATGCCTCTTGCATTGCTGCAACTTGCTAGCCTCGCGTTGTCTTGGGACTCCTGCACTGTAGCTCTCTTCCGCTCCATCCGCATCCATCTCTACTGGACTCAGCCAGTCCTACTACTCCTCTTCGTGGCTCCCGTAGCAAGGTCTAATCCAAGAGGCTGGGTACTTCGAGGATCCTGCCCTTGATCGCCTGTAATCCATCTGACTACAGGTTGATGTCTCTCCACTTCCACTCAAGTGGTGCGTGTGCACTCATGGCACAATCATTGTATGTTAAAACTTCCTTCTCTGCCCGTGCTGGCGATGCCTTAGTCTCAGAAGACTCTCCCTTACTCTTCTTCCTTGGACACTGGGTCGTATAGTGGCCCAACTCCCCACAGTGGAAGCAATTGATCTTGGAGAGATCCTTCTTCTTCCGCTTTTCCTGCTTTCCCTTAGATGCTAGGGCAAAATCTTCCTCCTCCTTCCACTTTTCCTGCTTTCCCTTAGATGCTAGGGCAAAATCTTCCTCCTCCTGTTTGACTTCGATCCCCTTGCTGCTGCTACCCTTCTTTGACTGTCGTCTGATCTCTTCTTGGCGAAGAACCGCTCACATCTCGTCCCAAGGCGAGAGAGTCCCTCTGCCCAGTATACTCTGGACAAATACCTCCCAGTCTTCTGAGACAGCATTCAGGGCTGTCCTCACCATCAACTCCTGATTCGGCGTGGCTTCTATAGCAGTCAATCGATCTCGGATCTCATTCAGTCCTCCGAGGAAGGTGTCAATCGGTTCTCACTTCTTCATTTGATACGACCTCGACTGATTCTCAAGTAGCATTCTTCTCTGCACAGAAGTATGCTGGTACAATTTCTTGAGAGCCTCCCACATCTCATAGGCCGTTTCCTTCTCGACAATATGTGGTACTACATGATCCTTGACCCCATCAAGGATGATGCTCTTGGCCCTCGCCATTGCCTCCTCATACTTGTCGTTATCATTGGGGTCGCTTGGGATAGCTATTACCTACACGACGAAGTTCTTGACACGATTTTTGTCAAGTATAGATAAGATTCTGGCCTTCCAGACTGCGAAGTTCGATGCTCTGTCCAGTCTATCCTGGTCTCTTACTCCGCATAGTGCAATGATGCTCTTCTACTTCCCTCTTGGAAATTCTCTGTTTGACTCCTCTGAGTCTCTACTTCTCGTCTGGAAGTTCTCTTCTGGACTCCCTCTGAGTCTCGATTTCCCTCCTGGAAATCCTTCTGCCGTTGTTGAGATGCCCCCTACTCTGATAGTCTTGTGCAACTGCACCACTGATCCGGATTCCTCGGCTAGAAACCCTCGGTAGTAACTCCCTCCTCTTGGCCTTGCTTTGTTAAGCACTGCTCCGTCACCCTTCCCTTGTTGTTGCTCTGCTAGAAACAAATTTTGTCACCTTGGGATAACTGTTTTCTGCTGCTATTGCTCCGCTCGACTGATGTCCTTAGTCCTCTTGTGATCTGCAATCATGCTTTGATACCATGTTGAAATTTCTAAGTTTACTTAGTTCGTAACCCTCCATGCACTTTATCTGAGTTATTCCTACCTACTTGTTATTTTACTTAACAAGTTATTTTCAATGTAAATACTGAAAATAAACACTTGTGCATGCTCAACATATTACAGATCAACAACTAAAGGAAACAAAAACAATCACACCATATGACACCATTATTTTTGGACCAATGTCCTCGGAAAAACCCAATGTGGGAAAACCGGTGTAGCTATCTGAGGGTTTTCTTATTAAACAATATTAGAGTACAATTTGGGTGTCGAAACTAGCCTACCCAACAGAGAATTTCCTTGGCAGTAATACCTCTCAGTTTTTGACAAATCTCCTGGATGAAACCCCAGATAATCCTTCCGGCAGCTCCTCAGGACCAATCTGCCCCAGAAACCCCAGCGTCAGCCTTTCTCTGTACTGCGTCAGCCTCTCTTTGCCAAGCATTGGCCTTGCGTCACTCTGGATGGGTTTGCGTCAGCCTTAGGAGGCCCTGTGTCAGCCCTTTGGCCCTCTGCGCTAGCAACGCTGGCCTTTGAGAGGCTCTATGTAGGTCTCGACTGCCTCTGCGTGGCCTTGCGTGAGCCCTGGCTGGCTCTGCGTCACTCTCCCCGGCTACTGCACTGCTCTCTCGACACTATCTCTGCCTCTCTGTCTCTCTGTACTCAATGACCCTCAGCTACAACTCCCGATCACTAATTCTATCTCTCTTAGCAAAGCCCGCTCTAGAGAATAGAATGACTGATCACTCTGGTGTACTCTCCAAGTAACCCTCAAGCCTCCTCTAATACTTTTCATGTTGACACATCAACGGCCGAGATTAAGTACCTAATCAACAACTAAGATTAGATCTGGTTTGATCCATGTCTTTTGGACCATTCTAACACAGTTTCATATTAATCCACATTAATATTTTATTTTCCCTAAGTTAAGAGTTAGGGATTCCATTAAAAATATTAATTATTTTAATATCTCCTGAACTGTTTAGAATCAGCCCAAACCCTTTCTGGGTATTGGAGATCTCATGTGCCCCAACCTCTCCACCAAATTTCGTGGCTAGAGCACATCCGATGCTACCCCAAATCAACACTTGCCAAAACCTATTGTAAAGGCCCTGCTATTGCTGCTGAAATCTTTCCTAGAAATTTGTATGGTAGCCCTTATCTTTTGTTGGGTTTTGTAGCCTCTTGGAGTTGCCTCTTTTGATTTTTCAAGTGCAATATGGACAAGCACAATTTTATGCTACAAATAATTACTCCCAATGATATTGTTCTTACTTTAGCACATTACAAATCACTAAGCAATTATACTTCAGAAAATTTCAACCATAAATGTAGTAGGTCAGTAGAGATCACAGTGAAATAAGCATGCACAAGAGACATGTTGCACTCATTTTGTCACAAGTCCAAGGAAGCAGTGTACAAATTTTTTCAAAGATCAGAATCATTAGGCATCTGTTATGAATAAAATATAAATATAATAATAATAAGGAATAGTTCATTAAATAGTAATTAGTTAATCAAGAGGCATGTCCCTAAGGACATGACCATTCATGAGAGGGTACCTGCCTAGGTATATAAAGCAAACCCTCATTTGTAACTCAATCATCTCACCAGTATTCAAATATTCTTCTATAATATATTATAGTCCTATCAGGGATGTTTATATATTTCAGATCTTCTGAAGTAGTCTGCTGCTTATACAAACTTTGTTTGTTACATTGGTATCAAAGCTGTTTGATCCTCTGACCGCTCAATCGCTGCAGAGAACTAGTCTGATCCTGTCTTTGACCATTAACTTCTGTCAACTTTGTTGTCGTGTAATCAAGTGTTTCACTACATAGTTGGATTTTCTCCATTCTTCCAGTTTCTGCCAAATGAGGCTTTTGGCCATTAAAAAAAAAGAAAGAAAGTAAATAATAATAATAATTTAAAAAACAAGAAAAAAAAGAAAAGGAACTATATTTAAAAAAAAAGTTGAAAAAGATAAAGATATATATATATAGGAAATAATTAAAAAAAGGAAAAAAGATTACTAAAAAAAATATAAAAACAGGTCTATATATATAAAAGAATTTAAAAATAAAATAAAATTTACCTAAGGCCAATCCAAAGAATAGTTGAATGACGGCCTTGCCTCATAACATAGGCCCACCGAGGCATCTATCGTTCGCAGCAGTTGCCGCCCCGTTGGAGTGAATGGTGGTTTTCCTTTGAAGTCCCGGTGCCAGAATTGTGTCCTCTCCCCCAAACTCATCTCTAATGCTGAAAATCAAAATTGGGGATATTACACCCCACATGTATTTTTGGTCAAAAGTGAGCCCAAACATTAGGAGATGGAGGAGGGAAATCGAGCCGCTAGTCAAACGTGGGGGCCACCCATAGTGAAATGTGGCCCACAAGGGAAACACGCACCCATTGGAGTGAAGTTGGTGGGGGAAAGTCAAGTTGGGCCCACATGGGAATTTTGGAGGCGCTTGGAAAAAATGAGCAAGAGGTACTCATTTTGGTCATTCATGAATATTTGAGAATGTCTTTGACATAGCATGCTTGAGCTAAAGCCAAGTCTGCAAGTGTTGTTTAGCACAAGAGTGTTTCCGGGCAGAAATCCCAACCATTGCTTCAGTGGATTTCGAGTGCCAGCCCAAGGAGGGAGTCCCATCTATTCTAGTTCGTACCAGTAGCAGGGAGTGCGAATTTGTGGTAAGGTTCAGCAGTAGCAGTGTAGGGATTGCACAACTCTTGGAGGAGGCATGCTTGGAGGTTGATGAGTGAAGTGAGTTTAGAGTTGAAACTTGTGGAGGAGTCCGGGGGAGTATTCTTTTGGAGATTGTAGCTATTTTGGGGGCCATTTGCAACAGGTTTGATAGGTGGGTCGAATTACCCAACATCATTACCATTGAGGGAAAATAGGGCCGAACTAGGGTAGGAAGCATTAGAAGCATGATAGGATGCATCATTTTAGGGGATGGCATCACAATAGCGTATGATTGAAAGTAAGAGCTCATGGGAAGCTTGAAAGATAGTTGAAGTTTATGGCAATCACTATTAGAAGGAAGTAGCTCTTGATAACCTCATTAAAAGAATTAGTAGTACTTATGGGTAGAATTGAGTCATCTAGTATAAAACTCATCTTATGTCATTGGGAAGGAGCATCTGCAAGATGAGGATAATCAGGATCCTCAACTAGAATCTTCATTGGAAGGTTCATCTCTTGGGAGAAGCAAATGTCACGCTGAGAATTCCACTTTGGACGGGACTCATTGTTTGAAAGAATGATGGTAAGATGACAAAAGAATGCAACATGTCAAAGATGATTGAAGCACTCTCAATCAAGGATAGGAAGCTACTGAAGGAAGTCTAGATGAACAAAGGAGAAAAGAGGTATGTATGCATATGTTTAATAAATTGAGTCATGTCATATAGTTGCAGATATCATGGATAAATGCTCTACCTCATGAGCATTATCGAGAGAAAGGGATCTCCTCCTTTGGAAGGATGCATGAAGGCATGGTTCACATATTGACTAGATGAAATCAACATAATAAGTTTTCATATGGAATATGAGGTGGTTGATAAAAATGATGGAACTACGATTGGAAGTTCCTGGGAAGCAATGTGTGAATAAAGAAAGGAAGAGATCATGAAAGATGCAACTATGGAGAAGGCAATCAAAATCCAATGACTAAAGATTTGACTATGATATCTCCATGGGAAAGATATAAGACCTTGATGAAGTCTAGAAAAGAAGGAGACCCTTGACATTGTATATCTTGGAGATGTGTCAAATATATGTGCGAGATGTTAATATTGCAAGCAAACAAATGTCATGATGAAGGGCCATCACAAAAGGTAATTTTTTTTGATGTTCTTTTTGATTTTTGAATAACATCTGGATATGTTAATGCAGGGCTACCGGAAAAATATTTGTAGATGTTGTCTACAAATAGCACTCATGTGGTGGGATAGAAGATCCTAAAGGAAACATGATGTGGAAGAGGTGGTTGTATGAAGGAAAGCCAAATGTGGACTAGAAAATCACTTTTCGATAAGGGGAAGGATGACATGACTGACTTGAGGAAAGTGATGGAGGGTTGATGCCCTACAATATGAAGGCTCCATAATATTAAAGAAAAATTTCATGACGTCCAATGGAGGATCGCTACAAGCAGTTGAAGGTCCCATGATCTCCACTAATGAACAAAAGTTGCTGCTGGAAACAAGTCCTTGGCTAAGAGGGAGCTTGGAAGCAAGTCCCTGGGAGCCTTGAAAAGTCTCTGGATAAGAGGGAGCTTGAGAACATTCCTTTATAGGAATGGGTATATCCTCCCTAGTTGAGAGGGAGAGGTACACACATCATTCTTGTCTTCACTTGGGAAGAAAGAATGGAGGATTGGCTAAATGGTAGGGCATCCAAGATAAGAGTAGTCGCAAAGGACCAATATTCTTTGAGGACTGGAAATCCAAGATAAGAATAGTCTTGGTGGAACATACTCTGAGAGAAGCCGGGTGTGATATGTTCCGAGAGAGACAATGATGAGGATCTCTATAAATCATTTGTCTCGTCGGCATTGTGCTCTGATCTTGTGGAGAGATAGAGCTGTTAGTCAAGGCCTTGCTATGTGACAATGCTGGATGATATGATGCTATAGAGATTGGTTACCAATATGACTCTTCTTATGAGAATTTTTCAGATTGACAATGTCCAAGTACCTTATATGGATTATGAATACCTTCCTAGTTAAGAGGGAGTGTTGAAATATATAACTAGGTTCAGTCTTCATAATGGCATATATAATCATGATTTTATGTATTTAATGAAAGATAAAAAAAAAAAAATTATTATTATTCTTGAGGCATGGGTTTCATGCTCAAGGGGAATTTATTTTCAAGTCAAGCACCCATTGAGTGCTTGTAGGTTTGTCATAAAGTTAATTGAGTCATTGTCATGTATTGAAGACCCATTTGGGCATGTTACATATTGTAAAGAAAATTTATTCGAGTCAAATAAGAATCAAAAGACCCTCCAAGACCTCGTCATGGCACAAAGATCAAGTCGGCCTACATAAAGGGACAAGTCAGCCTAAAGAGAACAAATCATATCCCTCACAAGCTCATAAATAAGAAGGAACTTGACCTCATTGTGACTCACACAAGCAAGTTTGATATTCTCAAGATAGAAGTTGGAAAAAGGATGAAAAAGGATGGAGAAGAACTAGATCGAAGTTTTTGGGCCTCTTTCTCTCTCGTGTTAGGGTTTCTACATTTGTTGGGCAAAAGAATTTGTTGGGTAGAAGAATATGCTAGACAGAAGAATTTGTTGGGTAGGTTGAAGTTGCAGAAGAATTTTTTGGGCAGGTCGAAGTTGCAAAGAATTTGTTGGGCAGGTCGAAGTTGCAGAAGAGTTTGCTGGGCATATCGAAGTTGTAGAAGAATGTGTTGGACAGGTCGAAGTTCCAGAAGAATCTGTTGGGTAAGTCGAAATTGCAAAAGTTGCTGGAATCAAGGTTTGACTTGGTTTTGGAGGGTCTTGGTCAAGGGTCATAGGTCTTGGAATTTGTCAATTGAAGTTCTATAAGAAGAGAAGAATTCTTGTCAGTTTTCCTCTCAGTTGGAGAGGTTTTGGCCCTGGCTGATCGCCTACATCTTGTGTCCTATTGTCTCTTTGATTTTATTGTTTGGTAGTTGTTTGATGATAAAGAACTCTAATAATAATCAAGTGTAAGAAGAAGCTATTCAAGTTAAGTAAAAATACATCACAAGCAATTATCAAAGTAAGTGAAATCACCTAATCTAGCTGCCCTAGATTTCTCAACGCTTTCCTTTCCAAGACTTCCATGTAATAGTCTAATCTTATCATAAATGAAATTGATTGTTTGCATATGTCAGTTCTTCATTGTTGAAATCAACTTCAATAGCTTGGACCCTATCATCATCTATTTTGTTGTTATCGTGAACAATATTAGTTGCATAATGTTTCATATGTGGTTATACAATTATTGCGTGCATTTTACCAAACTCATTATATGCCCTTATGTGGAACCTATATGATTTATACCTATGTATTCTTCTTTGGGGTTCCTATCAAATACAATAAATGAGTTACTACAAAATTGCAGTGATTGCAATAATTAAGGTTGCAATGCTATGTAGATAGTATGGTATTTGTTGATATCCTCTTTTAATTGGATGGTTTTGTTTTAGATAATGTCTCTTTTATGCTGTTAACTCACAGTTGCTGTATTTAATCACTCTTGGTTAGAAAGCATTCAGAGGACTATATTTTGATACAAAGAATTTTAGAATCATTAAACATTTATGCCTTTCATACAAGATGAATGGAGAAACATATATAAGATTTGCCGTCGTCTTTCTGGTTTTATTTATTTATTTATTTTTGTCTCTCCACTTCCATGATGTAAAATTTGGACTAAACACAAATATCCTAAACTAAAGCAGGTGGTTAATGATGGGGATATGTTTTTATGGCGAGAGCTTGGAGTAAACTCATGGCCTACTTTTGTAGTAGTCAGTCCAAATGGAAAACTTCTAGCACAACTTGCAGGCGAGGGCCATCGTCAAGTAAGTTAAACATTTCCCTTGATATCAAGATATTTGCTTATGTGTTTCCCTTGTATTTTGACATGGTTTTGTAATAGAATATTGTCTTTAAAATGAATGTATTTTTTGCAGAATTAGTACTTGTTGTAATCAGAAAGTAATGTGTACAGAGTATAAATGTACAAGTGGAGAGTAAAATGTACAGTCAATGAGACGGCTTCCTTAATCCAGTATTTCTACTTATATTTAACAGAAAATAATATGTACAAAGGAAGGATAATATGCAGAAGCAAATGGTAGAATGCACAATCAATGAGACAGCTTCCTTGATGCAGTGAAAGCTGCAATAAGGTCTAATATGCAGACATTGAGACATCTTTGGCATCCTTAATGAGCAGAAAACTTTCATCCTTGACTTGGATACACACCCCCATCCAGTGACAGCTTCTCAAACGAGGTTACTGTTGGAAGATTGATATTAGAGCAGGTTATTATTCCATCTTCCATTCCTGACAGTTATTTGTGATTTATGTTCATCTTCTTCATTATTATGCTTATGTTCTTATCATCAAATAAATGCCAAAACATCAAGATCACAACCATAAAAGAGAGACACCAGAATAAGGTTCCAAGTCAGGGCAAAATCCCTCCAAAGGGGAAAACCCACGAGAACTTCTTCTTATAGAATCAAATCAAAAGAGACTTCCAAGACCAAACGCTAGATCTTTGCCTCCACCAATCAGCGAGACTTCCTCCAATAGTTTTCCAAGGATAGCAAGATCAGGACTCTCCAATAGACAAACTGTAGTAACCCCTTAACCTGAAATTTGAGGTAACCCTAGGTACTACATAGAATTATCCCCCTTCGCTGACCTAGAAAACTTTCTTTCTGTTGAGAAATCTAGGGCCTAGAGATTAAGTGATTTCTCTTCTATTAGTAAATGATTGTGAGAGCTTTGTTTTTTTACTTCTTTAGATTAAGATCTTCTTTTACTTAGGTTATTAGTGTTCTTCTTCATCAAACAACTACCAATGCATAAACCATAAAGAGACAAGAGACACAGAATATAGGCTATCAGCCAGGGCCAAAATCTCTCTCTTTGAGAGGAAGACTCGAACAAATTCTTCTTATAGAGATTCCAATTGACGAATACCAAGACCATGACCTAGACCCTTGACCAAAATGACCTCTCCGAGACCAAGTCAACTTTCTGCAATTTAGCCTTCACTTCTCCAACTCAGATCTGAACTTTTCGGTTTCCATGACTGTAATCTTCGGCCTGCTGTAGTGGACTCTCCTTTCTTGCACGTGTGACTGATAGAGGATGAGTTATGTCCATTACTTCTTCGCTCTAACTAGAGAGAAGCTCTATGCTAACTCGGCATGCAGCATAGACATCATACTTGCCTTAACTCAGATTCTTATCTTGTGCAATTCGGGTTTTTCTGCAATATGTATCTGCTCTTAACTTTCCTCGCACGTGTGATAGATGCTGCCCAGAAACAGACATGACATATATTCGATCTTCCCTTCAAACTTGATCTCTTTCCTTCGCTTGGATGTAGGGCTGCTATTGACCCTTAGATCGAACTAACTCACACATTTACTTAGATTACCTTCTCTGAAATCTTCACTGAAATTCTTGTCCTGAAATGAGAGTCGAGCTGCTTATTTATAGTGATTTGCTCATGAATATAAGCCGACTTGACTTGTAGACTAGGCTGACATGCCTTTTGGGGATCATCTTGAGGCTGACTTCTTGGAGAAGCTTGAGCTTGGTCTTGGAGGGTCTCTTTGACTCTTTTAACGATTTACATATATTGTAACATGCCCAAGAAGGGTCCTTCATACATGACATAGACTTAAATTGACTTTTATGACTAGATGACAAATCCTGAAGGCTCACAATGGGAGCCATCACTAAAATAAAATTCCTTGCTCATGAAACCCATGAGACAAGCATTACAATAATAATTTTATTTTTCTTCTTCTCATCAATTACAAAAATTTGCAATTAGACATTGTGAAAATTTATGAATCTTTACAAATAGAAATCCTACTGCAGTCACTGGTTTAGCATCTCCTACTTGTTATTTCATTCAACAAGTTTTTTAATTTATAAACAATGATGAAAAACACTATTGCAGACTACACTGACATACAGATCATAAACTGAAACAATAAATGAGACAAACACAGAAGGGACACCGTTATTTTTGGATAACACATCCCCGGAAAAACCCAATGCGGGAAAACTGGTGTAGCAGATAGAGGGTTTGTATTATTAAGCAAGCAGAATCTGAGTACAATAGGTTGCCTCTCACATCGGCTAACCTTTCAGAGAAATCACGACAGTAAGAAATACATACGAGGGTTTACCTCATTCCCCAAGTCACAGTCGAACTAATGAGTGATCTGACTCTCGACAAACACTGCGAAATCCTTGAGCAATCAATGTTTTGGTCACCGTGTTGCCTCTAGGAGACTGTGTCACTCCTATTGGATCGATTTGCTGGAGGAAGACTGTTGTTCAACCCTCCTAGCTTAGAACCTCACTTCTCCGGAAAAATCTCAGACTTCTAGCGAATACTCTGCACTGCCACTGCAAGAGACCTCCTTGGCCTGCGTCAGCACTGCGTGAGCCCCTCCTGGGCTGCGTAGGCCTCTGCACTGCTTCTCTGATGCTACTGCTGCCTCTCTGCCACATACTCTTTGGCTCTGAACTCCTTTCCGATCCAAATCTCTACTTCTGCCCCTCTCACTGCAACTCAGATCACTTGTTCGATTTTCTCAGCAAACCACGCCCCAGAAAAATCGAATTGACTGATCACTTGGTGTATCTCCAACTGATCCTCAAGCCTCC